>JAZHYW010014022.1:0-49254 GCA_037355805.1 Ixodes ricinus | reverse complement strand
ACGAAGGCATTGCTTTATGTGACTTGTGATACTCACCTTTGCAATAAAGAAAAAAAAAACTGTGTAGTAGCTCAGTGGATTGGAGCGTCAGGTTCGTGAACCCGTAGGTGCGTGGCAATGGAGAGTTCAAATCCATATGGCCCACACACCTTTTTTTCTTTTTATATTTAAAGTTTTTTTTTTATAATGAAAGTTTTTTATATTTTACATTTTTTTCATATTTTATGTTTTTTCGTATTTTTTTATATTTTAAGTTTTTATTTAAATTTTGTTTCATATTTTAAGCGTTTTTTTTCATATTTTAGGTTTTCTTTTTTCATATTTAAGTTTTTTTCATATTTTAATTTTTTTATATATTAAACTTTTTATATTTTTTAGTTTTTTATATTTTAAGTTTTTTTATATTCCGTTTTTTATATTCTCTTTTTTTTCTTATTGTAGGTTTTATATTTTAAGGTTTTTTTTCATGTTTTAAGGTTTTTTTATATTTTTTCAGTTTTTCAATATCACGTTTTTTATATTTTATGTTGTGTTTTTTGTTTTTTTTTATGCAAACGTTGGGATGTGTATTTCTAGCACTTATCACCCGTTTTTACAGCTGCTTCATGACTGAGAGTTATCTGTAGTGTCAACAGAGTGAGCAACAGCCTTCTGCATCAAGGCTCTGGATACTTTTTAGTTTAAAAATGTTTCATGAATTAAAAATTTGTCTTCTAATGCTAATCACATATATCCTATAAAACGAGCCCTTTAAATATTAGGTGATAGTTTTAATAAGTGCACAGCAGTAAAGTTACAGGTTTTCCTTTATTTTTATTTTTCGTGGTCGTACCGTACACCGCTCAACGATCGGTTCGCGGGCGTACGACCGTGATCGTCTGCTATCTTTACCGTAAGAGAGCAACATGAGCGCCGTATCTACCTCCGTCCCTCCGCCTCCTCCTCGCAAGCAGGTTTCAGCGGAAGATTATATCTTTCTACTTCGGGAGGTGCTAGGTGCTAATCCTTTTTTTACTCCAGCCCTTTGGAATGACGTCCTTAAAAAAGAACTTCTCGTTGCGAGGAGCGAAGGAACGGATTGACCTCCTCGTAACTTTGTACAAGAAAAATGACCGCCTCAACTTGAGAAAGTGGGTATATTTTTGTTATTTTTGTATTTTATTCGCGATTTAATATTCCTAGTTTTATTTGCCCATAACTTTCTTAATACTCGACCCTGCAGTGGGCCTCGAGGGAAAGACACAGGATCGCTGGTAGACGACTTCGAATGTTGATGATAAGCGCGCGCGAGCGTGTTCTTATTTGTGTGTCAAATCAAGTTTGCTGTCGGCGACTTTTCAGCGTATCAGGACGTGGTCCTAGAGTAATACAGTAAACGTAAAGAGAGGACACTGAAGCCGATTCGCGGCCCAGATAGTGCGTTTAATGCCCTCCGCTACGTGGCGCTTTTCTGTAATTTGGTTAATATTAATTGGAGCTCTTTCTCCGAGAAGTATTTATTTTTTAAATTGTTATGCTTTAGAATTATTTAAAGTAATTAAAACGACTAAATAGTTTTAATCAAATACGTCACAAAAACCACGTGATGAATGGCGCCTGCCATGGCCTGCCTGCTTGCAGCACGCCGTCGCCTCTGCATCATTCTGCATGGCCTCTGCCCGTCCGTGCCGTGCGTGCCGTCCGTCTGTGCTTTCTGCTGCATCATATTCGGTCGACTTTGCATCAATCAAGGTGACGCATGAACGCCCGCGTCCTCGCATGCTCGGCGGGAATTTGTGGAGCCGATCGGTTTGAGTTCGTGCTGTTGTTTCCGCCGGGCTGTCGGGCTGCACTTGATTGTGTGGGCATCATGATTTTCGATGAGATAGTTTTAAAAAAGAACTTAACTCACGTCCCTGCACGCAACATTGTCCTTGGATTTACAGATGACGGTGTTGAACGTATTTCTAACATTACAAATAGAGCCTTGGTTGTTGTGCTTTCTGAAATTTTCAGGAGGTGGGGTGGGCTTAGCCCCTTGCATACACTGTTGGGCAGGCACGTAGCCAGGATTTTGTTTCGGGGGGGGGGGGGGGCGCTTATGACAAAATGCTGTATGAGGGGGAGGGGGAGAGGAGGCCCCAGCAAAATGGAAGATTTCAAGGGAGGGGGGGGGGCGAGCCCCATGCATCCCCCCCCCCCTGGCTACGTGCCTGCTGTTTTGCACACTCCAATAACGTCTTTTGTTAAACGCAGTCTCCTCAGTTCTCTCATTCGGGAGCTAAAGACTGTTGGCTTCACAGTAAAGGCTGTGGTCTGTGATTAGGGGGCTTCAAACGTAAGCTTGGCTGTGTGTGTTGATAGGCCATTTTTTGAAGTTGACAACGAATATGTTTACTTTATCTTTCATGTTCCGCACCTCCCCTAAACAACCAAGCGCAATCTCCAAGCACAGAAACTTTGCATTGGAAATGAGGTCATTGAGTCGTCCCATATTGTTGAACTTTATCGTTCTACCCGTGAGATGAGCTTGCAGTTGGCTCCGAAACTTACTGAGAGACATTTTTCAAAAACCTTTCAGTAACATGAAAGTAAATCGTGCCGCACAGGTACTGAGCGCCTCACTCTTTCTTGCAATCATATTTCTTGTTTATGCCAAGGAGCTTCCTGAGGCAGCCATGGCTACAGCCTATTTCTGTGATAGGATGTACATACTTTTTGATTGTCTGAATAGCTCATAATTCAAGAAGACAGGGCAGAAGTTTCGTCATGCCATTCTGAAGGGAGAATCTGAAATACTCGATTACCTACACCAGCAACTCGGATGGATTTCAGCATGGCAGTTCCAAAGTAGGAGACAACCACAAGCCATCATAGGGTGGCAAGTTACTATAAAATGCATCCTCATGCTCTCAAATGAGCTTTCAAACAGGCATGACTTTAAGTTCTTACTTACACGACGCCTGCAGCAAGACCCACTTGAAAAACCTTTTGGAGCTATATACGACAAATGCTGGGCTGCAACACAAACCCGAAACTGCATCAGTTCACCGGACTAAAACAGATAGTGATAAAGAAACTGTTCAAACTGTCGAACAATGGAAACATAGAGGATGACAAGGCTGACCTCTTCAAGGAGCTGCCAATACCTTCGCATTATGGAAGTTCAATTTCAGACAATGTGGGATGTCTTCCAATCGATAACTTCCCGCCACTAGAGGATATTTCTGAGCTTGCATCAGACATCAAGTCTAACGTAATTGGTGACTCGTCCACTTACTACGTGTGGGGCTATTTGATCAAGCTTGTGCTTGAACAGACTATTCACAGCTGTGGCTGTTCTCAGCTGCTATGGGATGAATCTGATAACTTGACCAGGCCTCACCAGTACTTTCTTGTGCTTGAAGCATGCCACGTGCCAGGAAAACTCTTCGGGAACTTAGTAGTACGATCACAGGCTGCCTTTAATTTCATTCAGCAACTAGAAAATCACTTTCTTCCAATAATAGAGAGTGTGGCACATGTTCGAGGAGTCTATACCGCCGTGTATCGCACACTTTGAAGTCTGGGTGGTCTTAGCCTTTGCTCAGAGGAGTGCCACAAACGGCTTTTAAAAATGTTTTGCAGAGTACGCGCTTGAAATGGCATGTTCGATTACTTAACCGGAATTCGGACAAAGTTCGGTTGCACTCTTCAGTGGCTGGTAAGCAACTAGACAGGTTTAACTGTTAATAATGTATTAACGGAGGCGGTTGCCAAACCAAAAATAGAAAGCGCTTATTAATTGATCGGTGCTGCTTGCACTCCAAACATTTGTTTCCCCTTTTTCCAGCAAATGTGTATCACGGCTGACGAACAAAAATACTTATTCACTTTCTACAGAATTTCTATAGAAAATAGTGTATAGAGGGTAAAAATATTCTAAAGAAAATGTATCCAGTTGTATCCACTGTCCATAGATTTTTAGCCTCTTTTCTGAAGCTATTCTTCTTTCCTGAACAATTTCGGGGAATGTTTAGGGACGTTGAATCTTGTCAGATTTCGAATAGAGCTCTCCTTGTTTGGTAATAGCTTGCCCGCAGTGAGTTTGAGGCTATGCAAATTGGCGATTTTTATATTAGCCGGAAATTGGGAATTTGTTCTATCCGGTGTGTACTTCGCACTCTTATTATACTCTTATGACTGGTAATGATCGTGATGTGTTATATATTTCTGTACTTACTTCCCGTGCCCGAGTCGGCGTGAAAGTGAATGAATCATTCAGCATGTTCTCTGTGGAAAATTTTTGTTAACTTGGTTCTGCTAACAATCTATTACGAAGTGTACGATATGCCGAACTCCTTCATATTAATTTATTTTTCTGAGTATCAGTTTCGTATAAAACATACAGAGCTTTTGAAGTAAATCATGTATACATGGATGTGGTCCAATAAAATGTTTTCGAACCACTTACTGTTGTTGACCCCAGAATGCTCCACCAGCCAGGAGTCTGTGGCGATTGTGTAACTTCGATGTATTACAATAGGAAAAGAACAAGAAATACACCTCCGTTTTCTAAAGTAAATTGAAATATTCTGTGACACATTTTGCACGGATTCTACCGTAAAATTTAAAATAAAAGTGCGTCAATATTAGAAAAAAAAACACAAACAAACAGCGGCTTCGGGAGTCGAGGAGCGAGGCGGGAAGGAAAGAGAGAGACAGAGAGAAGGGTACCGGAGAACCGGAGCAAAAACGCCCAAACCGAAACCGAAACTAATTTGACCGGAACCGGAACCAGATTCTGCTTAATGCCGCCCGCTAGGAGCGCTACCTGTCACTCGTCTATCTGGGCCGCTGGGGCCTATGGCGGTGTCCGCTCTTTACCTTGTGTATATTACTCTATGACGTGGTTGGAGTAAACATCATATTTGGTTGATGTAAAACACCAAAGCTTGTCCACTGAGAACGTATGACTTACAAAAAACAAGTTACCATGTACGGTCGAGGAACTATTTATTCCCCGAAAATACAAATCAAATAAACTGAAAAAAAAAAAAACGGTGGGAAACGAGTCCCTGACACCCAGATTCAGCCGTTGGTTGCCAACGTCTCCGGGATGCGCAGCGCCAATCGGAGATGGGGCAGATCCTCCTTTGTGAACCTGAACTGCCGTACGACGTCCTCCTCGTCCATCGACGCCAAGTTGAACGTCCCATGCCTTGCCGTCAACACGCCCGAATGCCGAGGCCGGGATGCGTAACCGCCTCCGTTGACTGCTACGAACTCGATCGCTACGAAGTCAACACAACTGTCATCGTTGGTAAAAGGCGGCCCGTGTCAGTCGTTTGCAAAGCGACGTAGATGGAAACAAATTGCCGCGGCGTTTTTCGCGGCCTCGGAGATGCATAGCGAGCCGACGTTAAAAACTGTACGTATGAATTACGAGAGTTTCAGCAAGAACCACGTAATACCTATTCACACTCGGAGCGGACGCGCGCGTTTGATCGAAGTGCTGGATTCGCGCTGTTGGACCGCGAATTGATAAGCTCTTCGGGACCGATCCTTTACGATTGAGACTCGATGCTGACCTGACACCCGGCAAAGAAAGGTTGGACCGGCATTGCGACCCACGAACTTTTATAGCGATTGACAGTGAGGTGCAGTCGTGTCAGAATAAAAATGGAATACTAATAACAAAGTGTACAGTACATACCGTGTTGCGAAGGTAATCCATACGGCGTTTATTTAGAGCTCTATATCACACAAAACAAAGAGATAGAATCGATGAGAGCCCCTTTTCGACGACAGCGTTCGTCACCGCTGCCTCGAAAAACAAGATGACAAGAGGAAGAGATTGACCTCTTAATCTAAAACTGAGGTCAGCGATCAAACTATGGGAAGGGTTCACAAGGGTCGCGCGGGCATATTCCATTCAGCACGCCAGCTGGTCGTGGGCAGACGATCGCCGAGTCGCGTAGTGCCTGCTAGGCCTATATGCCGAACTCTCTTGCTCGGTGTCGGTGGAATCGTGGCCGTTGGAGCTCTTCCCGGGTGTTCGTGGATCCAGCGTTCTTGTTCGTCGTGGTCTGTTTCAGGTGCTTTTAACTTTTTTCTTGCTGCTTGAAGTCCGGACGCGTGAGAAGCGCACGTAGAAAAATAAACGTCCGTTGTAGGGGTGTCGCGAACTTTTGTCGAACCAGATTTTTAGGTCGAACTTTCGGGGTTCGACTGGGTCGAACCGGTTCGACGAACCTTCGAACTTTTCACGAGATTCGACCGGTTCGACTTTGTGGACAGTGTGGCCAGACCTTGATACAAGCATGTCTAAGTTTGGCGAACTTTTTTTTATGAAAATGGTTATTTTATTTCATAAACAGTTCCAATTAAAAGAAACCAATTCTAATCACTGAAGAAGTTAATAACTTATTTGTTTTTGTACTGTATTAACTGAAATAAATAATCAATGCTGCCCTTAATTCGTCCCTTAGCCATCACCATCCAATCCGAAGCCAACTGGCCAGCCTGTCGCGCATGCGCACACGAGTCGAACCTCAATACAAGGTTCGTCGAATTTTCCACTAAAAGGTCGAAAAAGTCGAACCTGGTCGAACTCGAACCTCGGCCGGCTCGCGACACCCCTAGTCCGTTGGTCGTCGCGACGGCGACGCTGTCGGCCATGCTGATTAGATCGTAGAATCGTAAGAAGTGCGTAAGACAGCTTCGTAGCTGTCGTAGGGTTTCGTCGTAACCTGCACAAAACTTACAAAAATTTTGTTTCGTGAATACGAATTTGTTCTTAAGTTTTGTCTTACGCACATTTTTGGCGTAAGATCGTTTCGTGAATCTGGCCTCTGTCTTTTCTCGATAAGGCCGATGCAGGTTTCCGTTGCCAGGGGGCGCGACCTGTACCGATCGTCTGCTCTCGTCTGCAAATACGGTTCCCCCAAAGCCGTTTCAAGGCACACGATCGGTCGACTCGCCCGATCCAAGGTATCGATCGTTTTTGTTTATCGATCGTATTTTGTTCCGGTTCCCTAAAACTCTCTATTACCGAGTGCTGTGGACCGTAGTGCAACCTCTAAAAGAGATTTTAGTGTTAGATGCGTCTTAGAACCAGGCAAGTCTGGCGCTGCTGATTTCTTGAGGACTTCGTACGTTTGATCGCCGATAACTGTTAGGTACATTTCTGCCTTTTTTTTTTCTTTGATGTCGTTCACCACGACGAAATGATCGAACCGTTCGACGTAGTCTCGAAATTATGAGAGGACTTGTCGAACTCTTGCATCCTCCGTAGATGTGGCATTTTCGTACTCGAAAGGCTGACTATGGCGACAAGTCGAGGAAGCTGCTGCACATACAGTTTCTTTGTTGATGCTTCCAAGAGCGGCTCTTCTCGTTCCTTGCTGGAATTCTTTGCTTAACACCGTGGTAAACGTGATCCAGTTTTCTGTTCCTTGTTGAAGTTGCGATGAGCTTCGATGACAGGTAACCAGTATACTCGTCGCCAATACAGAGTTTTAGAATAGGAGGCCCCAAAGATATAGGGGCTCACCACTGCTCATGCTCCGAATCTAAGCTCCGTGTTGTGTTTTGGGTTGTCACTATACTTCGTTTCAGCTTCGGTCCAGACGCAGCCAAAGCTACAGAGCGCGAGCTCCGGGCTTTCAGCATCCCTGCCAAGCACGCACGCGCACTCGTGCAGTGCAAGCACTGTTCTTGGCCACATGCTCGCGCTTGTAGCATCGGCTGCGTCTGGACCGAAGCTGAAACGAAGTATAGTCCCTAATACGGAATTAGTACATCGTTCCAGCTTGACGTCCGACAGCCGATACCCGAGCACTGTGCCTCCGCCCTGAACAGCGCTTGCATGCACGAGCGCGCGTGCTCGGCAGGTATCGCGAGAGTATCGGAACGATCTACCTGAAACGCTCTATGGACCCAAACTGAAACGGAATTATGAGAAATATCGTGAGGCCCCTTTTGCTTAGGGCCGGGTATCGTCAGCAAACATGGCGGCGCCCTTTCCGCTCGCTTCGGAGCAGATTCGTCATGGTCGCTGCAGTATTAGCCACTTTCATTGCCAGTGAATGGTTCAACCCGCTTTCCTTTGCTTTATCTCGCTCATGACACAAAGAATGAGCGGTGGACTCACCCCATTTTAAAGATCGTCCCTGATTGTGGCCGTTCCTAAGCCTAAAGTGACGCGGTAACCGTTGACATGGCAACGTATCGCTACTCCGTGGCTCCGAGTGAATTTCGTTCTGCAGCTAAAAACAAGTATTTCAAGGCTTCAAACTCGCTCCAGCTTAGACCTAAATAGAGACGCGGCTCGCAGAGTATGCTCGCTCACGTTCGTCTCAGTTTCGGCATAGTAGAGGGCCTAAATCTTCGGCGACAGACGGTCAAAACGCACACAAACGCCCAAAAAATCCGAGAACGAGCGCCAAATTAGAACGCTACGAATTGTATTGTTTTCGCTGAATACATCCAACAACGCTTATAGTGCTTTTAGGTTGTCTCTTGTTTTAGCCGGCTTGATTTGGATTTGCCTTAACTATTATTTGTAAACAAGAAGTACTTGCTGAGCGCGTATGTCTTACGTTTTTATATTTTTTTCTATTTTGATTATTACGATCATTAGCCGCATTGGCGCTGCAAGCAGGAAACGTAAGCGCGCCGCGCTGCGTTGCGAAACCCCTATTCCATAAGCCGTCGAAGCCAATGTTGCTGCGTTTGTGTCCCCAATTTCTTAGGGGAACCCAAACGTTGGGGTCCCCTATTGCCGTCAGCTAAAGTGAGCGCAGCAATACTAGCCAAATGCGAACCCTTAATACCTCGTAGAAGACGAGGCGTGCGAATTTCCTTCTAAGACGTCATCACAAATGGATCTACGCAGCATCGCCTATACTCCATCTCACGAGCTGCGTGCAGCAGAGGGAAAAGCACAGGCGCGAGCGCGTGGCTTTCATATTTGCCTTCCTTTCACGAGCACTCGCGAAAAAGAAATCAAATCTGAAAGCCGCGTGCCGCACCTATGTCTTTGCCTTCGCTGCACACAACTCCTGAGACAGAGTATAGTTCGTGTCAGTATTGCCGGCAGCGCGTCGCCCAGCGTCTCACAACGAACGCGACGCTGGTAGGCGGCGACGTCAAAGACGCGTCTGCCGCTTAACGATGACGTCGTACGCAGGCCTTGATATCTGTGTGGTATTGGCCGGACGCGCCGGTGCGTAGGTCGATGCTGAGACCAAAGCGATCTCATGGCAGGCCCTTGGTGGATCCGACGAAGCTTGATGCAAGCTCGGGCCTGAGATTAAAATACATACATGAGAGCGGAGCGGAGCGCGGTTTGTTTGGAAGCCTAGCGGCGAGCCCCAAGCTAACCTTGTCCAGTTGACATTAGAGGACGACATCCGGAAAATGGTCTGGTGCTTTCTCACTTTGTCTTGGTCCTTGTTGTTTGCATATTTGGAGCGCTTTATACTTTTTGATATACTTTCTTGAGTTCACACTGGTACGCAATCCGTTACAAAGCAGCGCAATTACTTGCAATCCCTTGCATTTATCAGTAACCTTGTAGCGGAGTAATCATATATGTCCTGGAGTAATTGTAAAGTAATGTCCTCATCTACATAAGTAACGGCTTCAGTGTAAATTGTTACTTTTTTATTTACAAAAGAAGCGTGAAATTCAAAAATCAAATTGTCTCACTCCCCCCCCCCCCCTTTCCCAAGAAAAAGAAGTTTTCATTTAGGTAAACGTGATCGAAACCACAGTATCACAAGCATTGAGAAAAGCAACTCGATGTCTGTCGTTCTTCCCTTGCTCGAAGCCTTTCTTACCATGCCTAGCTCATATTCTTTTTCGTCCCTGCAAACCCTAACAAAAGATCCTGGTGGTTATTAAAAAAGAAAAATTTCTAAGTGCGGGCAAGCTGGCGTACTGTACACGAACTACGCTCTTTTACGTCACGGGTGATGACGCGTGCGGGCGCACTTCCGGTCTGGGACTGTAGGTTAAAGTCACCATGCGGGACGTGCATTCGTGTGTTGTTCTGGAAAAAACCGGACAAAAACCTGCCTTTTCGTCAAAACGCCGCGACTGGGACTGTACCAAAGAGAGTCGGGAAAGGTTTGAAGGTCAGTTTCGATGTGTTATCTGCCTCCTCGGTTCGAGAACGTTGATAGGCACAGTGAAAAATAAAAACCAGATGCCGTTGGACCACGATTGCTTGTGCGTGAAGCACTTCGGGTTGAATTCACGGATGCTTCTGGTCGTCAAAATACTTGTCTTGTTCAAACATGAACGCGGGAAGACCGCTAATTTGTACGCACCACCTGCGGACCATATACCTTTAATGCGTCTTCATGTTCAAACGGTCGCCTGATCGTTCGAACTGTCGTCTGCTATTTCAAACGTTTCTGCCTGTTGTTGTCTGCTTATTCAAACGACAGCGACCCGTAGACTAAACGTTGACCCGGTAATTTCGATAAGACTAAGTGCATGCTTCAAAAGACTTCTAAGTTTGAAGGTGGGCTCAGGTATGTAGGCTCGGTGTAAGCAGTAGTTGCCATGAGATGTTGATCACTGTTACCAGTGGCCATCACCAACATGTTATGCCTGATTCACTTGGTCCGATTCTGCTTGTAATTTTTAGTATCGACGTCAACCCTCTCAGCTACGATCCACGCTTTTGCAGCCCGAGCGACGTCACGACTGAAAATAGCGAGCGAAATCTCATCATGCGAATCAGGCTTTAGCGCCCATTCTGCGGCGTCCACGCGGAATGAATCGCCGCATGTCACATTATTCGCGCGACGTTTTACAGTGTAAACAGCCTCGTTAATTTCGCTGAGGCCGCTAAAGTAAACAGACATTTCCAGGAAGACGTGGAAGCGACAGGTCTAAGGCGAAATAAAGCATGGGGACTCGCACCGAGGCCGACAACATCGCCTTCCAATGGGTTGTATATCAGCGACGGCGAGCGCTTTGCCCACACTTGAACATGCATGCACGGCGCCGGTGGCGTACGCTAGGGCGCTCCGGTTCGTTTGTAAACATGAGTTGGTCTATATCCGCTTTTTAACCCCCACTTCTTGTTTTTGCGATCGAAGATGGGAAGGGGAGGACATCAAGGGATTGTTTGCTTCTTCGAGAAGCTCAAGATATTAAGTGACTTCAGAATATTTAACAATGCCCCTCTCCGTTATTCTGCATACGACCATTTCCATAATGTAACAACAGAAAGAGAGAGAGAGAGAGAGTAATTTTTATTCGTGTACCAGTGTCCGGCGTCACAACAGGAGAGGACGCACTGAAAGCGGTGTCATGATAACTGAAAGCGTTACATTCTCGTGTGTTGCTGCTTAAAGGATATTGGAACACTACACTTCTCCTCAAGAACAGGATATCTTGTTTGTTTTTTTCGTTCTGCTTTTCATCTTATTTGTCGAATACAAAGTTGCTTCTAAACGCTGCTAGCATTTTTCTAGTCGTACCTTTAGTCTGACGTTTCTGCGTCTCTGTTCTAGCTCTTTTCGTGTGTCAGCTTTTAGTGAGCTCTTCGAAAATAATAATAGTTTTCTTTTGTTTTGTTTCTACCACAGCAGGACACATTTTCTTGAACACGGAATTTTAACAATTATAAAAAAAAATTGAAGACGTTTACAATTCCCTGTAATGCCGAATTCGAGCCCAGCTCTTGAGGAGGAGGAGTGGAGGGTACGGAGAGGATGGTAAGTCCCTCCTCCTCCTCTGTACTCTCTCCTCCTCCCCTCCTCCTTCTCCCTCTTCCTTTTCTCCTCCACCTCCCTCCTCACTCGTGACGTCACTCGTAACCCTAGTGACCCTCGTGACGTCACTCGTGAAGGGCTTGTGAAGGTCGTGACCTTCACGAGTGACCTCGTGAAGGCCTCGTGACCCTAGTGACGTCACACGTGACGTCACTTGTGACGTCATTATGGGAAACGTCCCATAATGCAACGCGCGGTTACGCCGACGGTGACGGTGACGCCGCTCAAGACGGAAACGGGCGCCTGAGAGCTGCGTTCTAGAAAGAAAACACGTCGAAGCATAGCCACCTCCCCTATAGGCCCGTAGCTCTCAAGTTTTGAGCAGCGCTCCAGGCGAGAAAAATGGAATATTTGGCTCGCGTTTCGAACATGCATCAATACGCTTCCCCACTAGAGTTTTTTTCTACTCCGTTCCATTTTAAGTGCCAGCGTAGCAGAGGCTACAATAGCAAGCTGCGAGCTTTCAGCGTCCCTGCCAAGCACGCGCGCTCGTGCAGTGCGAGCATCGTTCAGGAAGACGCGCTTTTGAGAGTAGCTTCGGCTTCGCTATCACGTAAAGTGAAATATGTGTGCTTGCGGAAGCTATGAAAGAAAGCAAAGATGAAAGGAATGTTTATTGGGACGCTGCGGCCGCGAGCTGCATAATTCTGTTCTTTTTTTCTTCTTCTTCTTTTTTAACGTTTTGTTACCGCGCATCTACAGCTGCTGACAGCTGCTTGTATTCGAACGTGGCACGTGCAAAATCGAACGTTACAGAGCCACCTGGGTGGTTCAGCCATCATAACATGGTCGCGTCTTGCGGATGCGCTCGCGCCCCCTGCCCCAGAGCAACGGGTCCATAGACCATTTGCTGTATTACCCAAGCATCAAGGAGAATGCAGGGATTGGTGTTCCACGCGCCGCACGTGCTGGCCTCAGCAGTAGGAAATTTTCTAAAGCAAAAACCTAAAACAAATGGCATCTTGCACGCGCATTCGTCAACGCTTTATTTTGGTTATTCACTTTGATTCTTGTCTACGGGGAAGGCCTGCGCGTGTGGCGCGTGGAACACCGATCCCTGCATTCTCCTTGATGCTTGGGTAATATGGAAATGGTCATTGTCGGCAAGATGTTTTGGTTTCGCCCTCCTCTGGTTCCCTCTCATGACGTCATTGCCTTGCGAAGAACAAGTTCGATGGTGTTTGTAATGAGCATGGTGGAAGCCTGAAATCATTACGCTCAGAAACCAACACTCCCAACACCGTCAAAATCGAAGTTCTTACATTCCTCTTATTTCCGTCGAAAAGAAATCCTTTGCTTACGTCACAGTCAGCATTCGGCCAATCGTGGAAGGCCGATCACAGCGACTCTTTCTATCGCGCAAGTCGCCAATACTCACAAAGCCTGGCAGATCGCCACGAGACGCGGCCGCCGAAAGTGAACAGGTAGAGCGGCAGACAAGAGGATCGGGTGCCCACATGTCTGTCTGTCTCAGGATAAAGACATCCATTGTTGCCCTGAATGTGCTAGCGCGTGACGCTCTGGCGCACTCGGTGCATGACTTGGGCGGTAAAATGGCGTCTATGCATTAGCCAAAGCTACGCGCTCGAGCTGAGTGACACCGGATTCCGCGCACTTCAAAATGCATAAAAAAACGATTGGGCGGAAAAATGGCTGAGATGTCACCACTCAAGCAAAAGCACACGTGTGTATGGAGGCACTTTACAAGAGGCTACAAGAGGCATGTAACGGGCGCCCCGCTGCGGCGAGACGCCGAAACACACTTGTCCCGAGCGATGGAATGTCCGCTCGTGCTTCTCTCGTTCCTCGGGCTACCGCTTCTTTTCTCGTCGGGTATGAAACACCATGTTTCGGGTCCTCGCCACTGCAAAAGCTGTGCTCTGAATACCAGACTCCCCGAGAAATGCTCTGTGCTACCAGATCCTCGCGCTCCAAATCTGCGACCAGGCACTTTATGGCTCTGTCATCGAACTGCCAGGCTTTGTGAGTATAGAGAAGGCTATGGCTGAAGATATATGTTAAGACTGCTTACGAGTAGGAATGCTAAAGCATTATAGCCCCGCGGGTGAATTGTTTTCGAGCAATGTTTCTACACGTATTAAAGTTGTCTCTGCCCGCATTGTATTCGGTGTGTGTGTATTCGGTGCACTCGGCGCTCCGGCGGTGACATCACGCTCGCCCACTACGCAGGCGCGGCGCCCCCGCCGGCTCCACGCCTCCCGTGACGATGCATCTGCGTTGCTGTGCTTTTTTGTGTGTGTTTTATTTCTGAGGCACGTTCAATTCGACCTCGAGCGACGCGTGCTTGATGATGTATTTTCGTGGCCATCCTTCAATTATAACGCCGAGGCCTTCTCGCGTAGTGGGACATATAAGGCTTTCGCCTTAAAGAAAGGTAGCTTAGAAAATCCGGACTTGAGGAGGTAGTAAATTCAGTGAGTGGGGTTGACTTCTTTGCCGTTCACACCTCCCGTTGTCTCAGCGGGCATCGATGTAAAGGACACTGGGGCATACTACTGTCCACCCGTGCTCCGTGCGTTTTTGAACGGCACCAAGAAACGGTACGTTAACGTGCGTTTATATTGTATTGCTTTATTTGACATTCCAAGTATCGTTATAGGAGTGCCCTGGTTATTTATATCTTTATAACTTGTATTCCTATCTAAAACGTTTTATCCTATTTTTCACCAACGTCTTTACTGAAGCTTGAACTGCTTACGAGTCAAGGAAATATGAATGTAGCAAATGTATTTAGTATTTATTTGACGCGTGTGACCCTGTTTTACAGGTATAGTTAGATGAACATAAATCGATTATTACTCCAGGTTTGGCCAATTGTATGACGACTTTTACAGCTTCGCGATTTTGATAGCACCAAGCATCGGCTGCAAAGACGCTTTGTTCTTTCTCGAGCGTAAAAGCACTTCCATCGCTTCACTGGAGAAGCACAATGCAGTGCATCAGGCATTCGTGAGGCACAATACGGCACTCCCGTCCGGCGCCTCAGTCTAAAGGGGTTCAGCGTGGCAGTCGACATCTTCACGAAGACACCAGGCAAAGCGTCCGACGAGACTTTTGACTCCAGTGGGACAAATATGCTGCAAAAACTTTCAGCCTTTCCACTCTGATGAAGAAGGAAGAGCAGCCGAGCTGTAGCTTCTGTTCTCGGCAGTGGCTTTCCAGGCGAGCGATCTTCTCTTCTTTCGCAAGGGAAACTGAAGCACTCGACGGAGATAGCTGCTTCGCGGCGGTTAGAAAACCATTCGCGCTGCTGCGCACTTCGCCGCTCATTCCGTTCCCGCTCTTTTCTCCCGAAGAAATGTTGCCGCGATCTCTGAGCAACGGCGACAAGCAAACAACCGGCAAACACAACACTCTGGACAGCTACCGCCATCTATGAGCGACGGCGGCAACCAGTGTTTTGTGTCAACATTTATTTGCGGGGGACAAGATCCTGGGGAAACTAGCCCTTAACAGCTCCGCTGTTAAAATCGACGAATTTTGCCCGGCGGCTTTTGCTCTATGCGTGGAATACGCACATTGGCTGCTACGTCACGCGCAAAGCGAGCGTGCCTTCGGGCGACGTTCGTCCGTTATTCGTCGCATAATTCGCTTCATGGAGTTCAGCTTTACGCAAGATTCGCAACTTTCAGCGATGGTGGTTACGCGGTGTGAGATTCACGCTCCCTGGCTCCTGGATGATCTGCTTCAAAATAAGGGTGCTTGCTTACAGCTTCCTGACGTGGAAGTATGTTATGTACATTTAATTACAAGAAGCTATTTGCAGGTCATACTCTGGACAGTACATAGTGAAAGACAGCAGCCTGGTTCGATCATCTGCCCGAGCTGCGCGAGCACGAGAGAGCGAGACTAAGTTGCTCCTCATCGGCTTCGGCATGCCTTGGCGCAAACATTAGAAAGTATGAGGAAAAGCTCCTATATCGCTCGTATTACACAAAAGAAAAATTACTCATGCGCCGCAGTCCTAACTTTATACTGTCGTTCAACGACTATCATCCAGATCACTGCCATTTTGATTGGAACTAGGGCGCCCCCTATAGGCCGTCAAAGTTGCGAATACTCAATGTCAATAAAGTTTTCCTGGAGGCAACAATAAACACTTGAATAGCCATCATTACTTCTGTTTCTTACTGAAGAACACCAATGTTGTGAGTAACGCCACACAAGTAACGGGTTGCTTTTTAGGGTAACGGTCACTTACTTCATGAAAAGGCGATTGTAACCGTAATTAATTACAATTTAGCCTTGAGTAATCGTAAATGTCATTGGTTACTTTCTTTTTTAGTAACGCGTACAAGTGTGCGTGTTTTCCACACATTCATTTGTTCGCGGATTACTGTGTGGTTTTCTTGGTAATAACGTGTGATCAGGTGAAAACCACTTTCAATCCGACATCAACACCATCTCCACATGGCGCAAAACGTGGTTTACGGATCCAAACATCAGAGAATGCAAATTTAGGGGGTGTCTAGAATAAAAGCACTCGACTTATCCGTTTATCATCTTAATAATTTGCCCTTAGACGCCGTACGTTCTTATAAATACCTTGCTATTCACATTTCATCCAATTGTACTGAATTGTTCTGAACACGAACGTAATTAATGACGCTTCCCACATGCAGGGATATCTTCGACGTAACTTCCCTGGAGGCACCTTCATCTCTGAAGGTTCTACCATGGCCTCCGAGATTTTTCGCGCGATCTGCTCCGACCTGTCTAAAGTCTAGACTTGTGCCTATCTTGAATACTCTACTCAATATACTGTATTTCAAACACTTTTGGTTGTAATTTTGTATCTTGCAAATACATTTATTCTACAGTGTTTTATACTTTATATTAATTACATTTATTCCTATCGAGTACCCAGTATCTCAAATACATTTTGCAAACTTGGAAAACAAAATTCGCCGGAACAATCTAGGGAACCAGGGATGGTCAGACTCCAGGGCAAAGCTGAAATTATTACAAACTTGAAGCCTAGCGAAGAAGACAGAACAGGAAACAAAAAGGCACGAGAAAAACGCAGCCTCCAAATGCCAACAAAAGGCCAAATGGATAGCTCCAAGTACGCCCGCCTCTATGTCTCCTCCTGTCCTCTTATCCAACCTTTTTTTATCTTGTTTTTCGATAACACGTCACGCTTGGAGCTAGAAAAGTGCTGGTGACGTCACCAGTATTTTACACTCAGACAACACCTTTTGTCTGAACCTAGACTGGTTCCGTCAGCGGAGGATAATGGCGCCAACGCTCGACACGATCATTGTGAACCCTTTCTGAGAATCGCAGGCTGGGGGGAGGGGGGGGGGTTCCAATATACAAATGCGCGAACAGGTTTTCATACTAGCGCAGGCACTATACCTCGGCCGAAGGAGCTAGGTTCTGCTGACTTTGTTGAGCTGCAGTGACCTAGATTGGGATTCCCCAAAGCTCCTTGTGTGCCTATAGTGGCTTAACGTTTTCTCCGAAGCTCGTTCTAAAGCGTTTCATTCATCTCCTTCCAAATGCGCGCATGGTTTTGTCCTCGAAATCCTCCATACCAGTTTGCCGCCGGTTGGAGTAATTTATAAACTAGTGGATTCTGATTCTTGAATCTTGACCACTTTGACCTCAGTACGTCAAGAACGGTTTGCACGGGTGCATAAGGAGGTTTAGACGCTCTTTTGTGGACACTCGCCTGTGTTTCATGTGTTTCCTTCTTGTCCTTCCTAATATATTTTTCTGAGAAGTTGAAGGTACAGGTCTCGCGTTTGACTGACCACAAGGTACTCGCTCTTTGGTGTTAATCAGCGACAGAGGCTGATTAAATAGAGTAGATATTTCTCTTAAACCTGTACGTGTGTCGTTCACTCGCGTACTCATCGACGAGTCTGGCGATGTGGTGCTCTGCCGGGCACTGTTAGTATATTAGTACGGATATGAAGGGAAAGAGATCTGCCAGAGGAAAGGAGGGAACGACGTTTCGACCAAAGGGTCTTCTTCAGGTATACTAAAAGGGGAGATGACAGATCAAAATATATATGCAAAGTATATACAAAAGGCGGAAGTAACACGTGACAAATGTCTGACCAACTTCTAGTTCGGCTGTTGCGGATACGCAACTTTTAACTACATGTCAAGTACCCCAAATCGTGGCGGGGCATATACCGAACTTATTGCGGACTGCGTCATGAACCGAGCCTGCCATCAAAAGCACGTCTACAATACATGAGTCCCGTTTGTTCCTAAAATATTTTGGCATGCATTATGTTACACATACCAAATTATTTCAGAGTAAACTGCAATTGCAGCAGCTAACGCGCTTCTTGAAGTGATAATGGTGACAGCAAACTTAGATTTTCAAAGAAGTCGTCAGAAACAGATCACCCCTTTCTGACTTTTCATTCGTATATTACCAGCTTGAAAAACTTGCCGAATATCATTCGAATGTAATTCAATCACTTTTTCAAGTATTTGCACTATACTCAAGATAGTTCGTAGTGAAAGTAACTTTAATGGTTCTCTAAAAAACATTTTAGAATGGGTATTTGGTGTCTTATCTTAAATACTTTTTTTGGGCATTTGGCAAAACACTCGTCCAAACGCCGAGCTGCCCAGCAGAAAAAACGAGCCGAGTCAGTTCCCTAAATATCCGCATGCGGCGCTTATATCCAAACCAGAAGCAAGAAGGAGAATCGCCTCACAGCATGATGCCAAGTATGAGCCCGCGGCATGAAGCTTGCATTTTCATTGTTTTCATCATCAGAAAAGAGAAAGGTAAGTAGATCTTTGAAGATTCGTAATTTTTATTCGCGGCTTCGGTCTTCGCGCTGTTTCGCTGGATAATACCTCAGAATGCAAGATTTCATGCGAATACATATTTGCACTTGCCGTCCAGTCTTTAAATGACTCGCCTTCCTGTTTTTTTTTTTACTGAAATGATTAGTTGAGTTGTTTATTCGGCGGCCATTCAGTCGGCGGCCATTCTTCGCCTTGTCTGAAACCGTCTATTCTGTACGGCAGGTTGCCTTCGGCATAGTCATCGCCAAGATCGCCGCCCCGGAACCCATCGGATGACTCTGCTTGCGGCCCCGCTTTGGAAGACACCGAACACCCCCGGTCTACTATGGTCTGAGCCACTGCACCAGGATTGGCCGGCTCATCATCGACGTCACTGTCTCTCGGACAGCGATAAAAACAGCTCCCGTACGCTGTGTCTTCGCAGTCGGCGGCCATTCTTCGCCTTGTCTGAAACCGTCTATTCTGTACGGCAGGTTGCCTTCGGCATAGTCATCGCCAAGATCGCCGCCCCGGAACCCATCGGATGACTCTGCTTGCGGCCCCCGCTTTGGAAGACACCGAACACCCCCGGTCTACTATGGTCTGAGCCACTGCACCAGGATTGGCCGGCTCATCATCGACGTCACTGTCTCTCGGACAGCGATAAAAACAGCTCCCGTACGCTGTGTCTTCGCAGTCGGCGGCCATTCTTCGCCTTGTCTGAAACCGTCTATTCTGTACGGCAGGTGAGCGCAACGTCTTATCCGAAACATTTTTTTTTACTGTACGGCCGTCGACTGCAACTTTGAGTGTCTTTCTGCCTTGTTTCGTTGTTTAGGCGCATCATGGCCTCAAACGATTGCATAGCATGCGCTAAGACGTTGCCCGATGACAACCGTTTTCTATGTTGTTCGGAGTGTTCCTTCTTGTATCATCTTGGCAACACGTGTTCTGGTGTCGCGGAAACAACGTTTGTAAGCATGGGACCTAGAAAGCGCGAAAATTGGCGATGCCGAACATGTAGGGCCAAGGATGGGCGGGCGACTTCGGTGTCGGACGTGGATGCCTCCCAGCCTGATTTCGCTAACTTCTCTGCCTTGTTTGCCAACATGAACGCGAAGCTCGATCAACTCCTACCTTTGAAAGAAAAAGTGGAATCCCTTCTCCCTCTAACTGGCAAGGTGGACGGCTTACTCGTAATGAAGTCCACAATCGATGAATTGAGGGTTACAGTAAATGAGCTGAAGGAGTCGGTGGAATTTAACTCGGCTCAGTACGATACATTACTCAAGAAAACAACAACCAACGAGACTGGGGTGAAAGAGCTCAGGGTGGAGGTGTCCGTACTTAGAACTACCATATCGGAAAATGCTGCCCATATCGTGCAACTGCAAGCGGAGTTGAACGAGACCGAACAGCACAGTCGCCTTCCTAACCTTGAAATTCACGGTATGCCTGTAACTCCCAACGAAAACCTGATGCATAACGTTGCTGACCTCGCTCAGCAACTGGAACTGTCCGCCTTTCATCCTTCCCAAATCATCACTCTGCATAGATTACACGGACAGGAAGGAAAACGCCTCCGGTCCTGATAAAATTTGTATCAGTTGAAGTTCGTGGATCCTGGTTGAACGCACGAGGTAAACTGCGTGCGCTAGTGCTTAACAAGTCTGTTCCGGAGATATACTTCAATGAAAACCTAACAAAGTTTAACCGTAATCTCTTCTGGCAAGCCAGAACTCGTGGCAAGATCAATCATTTTAAATATGTCTGGGTGCGCAACGGAAAGATCTTTGCTAAGCGAGCAGATGAGGCCACGTCCGTCCGTATCCGATATGAACAGGACCTTGACAGGATAAACTAGAGCCATGACAGTACAGTTCTTTGAATGCCCCGACCTCTGTTTTTTCAAAAGAGAATTGCAGTCATCTTATGCTAGTGTCGTTACAGTTGTTCATGTGAATATTCGTAGCTTAAGAAAATACTGGGATCAATTTTTGCTTATTGTCGAGAACCTGGGTGACTGTGTTGATGTCTATGTCTTAACGGAAACCAATGTTCCTGAAGCAGCGTTGCAACTGTTCACTATTAACGGTTTTAATGAATTCTTTTTTACGCGCCCCACGGGCAGTGGGAGTGGCATTGGCGTTTTCATAAGGAACTCCCTGATAACGACAAAAGTACCTGTACACTTCAGTCATGCCGAGTCAATGGCGTTTGACATTAATAAAAATGATGTTATAGTGTCCTTGTTGGCAGTGTATAGACCGCCGTCGGGAAATATTGCTGCTTTTCTAGTTGAACTTAAAAACTTTTTGAATACGTCATCGACAATAAAAAATATTTGCATCATTGGTGATTTGAATATCGACACCCTGAAAGACAATGTTCCTTTAGTGTGTGACTATATGAACCTACTTGCTAGCTTTGGCATTGAAAATACTATCCATGCTCCTACCCGAGTAGAATTCCTGAGGGACAAGCTGGTTACGTCTTGTATTGACCACATAAACGTTAGGGCCCCTGATGCTAACTCAGTTAAATCGTTTGTTATCACCGAGAAATTAGCTGACCACTATTTCATTGGTATTCAAATTAATTCCAGTGAACAGGGACAAACACCTATTCGGGTGTCAAGAACATTTAACTTCCTTAAACGCTCCTCTTTTAATGGTCTTGTTACTTCCTATGATTGGGAGTCTCTCCTACGTGTAGAAGACCCATCTCAGCTCTATCCTAAAGTAGTCTCGCTTATTAAAACATTTAAGGATTCTAGCACAGTAACGGTTAATGTAAAAAAGCGTAGATCAGAACAAGTATGGCTTAACGACAACATTCTTCAGGCTATCAAAAATAAAGAACTCCTATGGAAGCGTAGCCGGCGTGCGCCCAGAAATGAGGAGTTGCGTGCGAAATACAAGGCATCTCGGAACCACGTAAATGCACTAATACGCTCCGCTAAACGTAATCATTACACAGGCAAACTCTATAACGCGCGTTTCAACTCGAGGGAAACGTGGTCCATAATTAACGAGCTTCGCGGTGTTTCTCGAAAAAGTGCCTCTGACCTGTTGGAAAAGAGCTTTGGAACCAATTTAGTTACCACAGCATCTTCTTTTGCTCAACATTTTGCCTCTTCCATTTGTAATGGCACAGGGGACGGTGCGCCCAATGCTTATGATACAAATATAGTCTCGTCATCTGCGTTTCTTCCTGCAATTTCAAAGGCCGAGTTACTTTCCATTCTATTTTCCTTCAAAAGAAATAAATCACCCGGAATCGATGGTATATCTATCATAGACCTCTGTGATAATTTTGATGTGCTTGCAGAAGTACTAGTGGCCATGATAAACGACTTTATAGGTTCTGGCTGTTTGCCTGCAGATCTAAAAACAGCAATCGTAGTACCTATCCACAAAGGTGGTCCTCGTAACTTGCTATCATCGTATCGGCCCATTTCGATACTGCCATGCATTTCGCAAATTTTGGAAAAACACGTATTGGTCTCTATGAATGGTTTTCTTGATAAGCATTGTGTCATCTCATCTTCACAGCACGGCTTTGTCACGGGACGCGGCACGTCATGCTTACTTGACGTGTTCTCCGACTTCCTTCATTCGTCTTTCGATAACAACTCTTGTGTATGCGCTCTTTTCCTCGATGTTAAAAAAGCATTTGATTCTGTTAATCATACAATTTTACTCAAGAAATTGTACCGTGTAGGATTCAGAGGTCCTTTCTTCGCTCTGCTGCAAAATTACTTGCGATCTCGTTCACAGTTGGTGTCCTTGGGTAATGTCCGAAGTAGCAAAGTTCCTCTCCTCTCTGGAGTGCCGCAGGGTTCTATACTATCTCCTTTATTATTCAATATCTATGTAAACGATCTTCCGGCTGTTGTCACTAGTAACATGCTACAATATGCGGATGACACTCTGTTATTTGCCAGTCACTCCGATATTGAACCCGCCATGCGTATGCTGCAAACGGATGCTGTCGCAGTTATGGATTGGTTCAAAGAAAACAGAATAACTGTGAATTCTTTAAAAACTAAGCTCGTCTGTTTTCGCAGTGCATGGAAAAAGCTCACTGTCTTCCCGAACTTATTTTTGCATGGCTCTAACTGTGTTCCTTGTTGCTGCCCTTCTGTCCAGTATGTTAATTCTGTTAAGTATCTTGGTATCTTTTTTGATTTCGATTTGTCATGGAATACGCATATGGCTTTTGTTGCGAAGCGTCTCCGAAGTGTTTCTTGTCAGCTGTACAATTTAAAAATGTTTCTTCCGTTTGCAGCGAGAAAGTTGATAATGCATTCTCTGGCCTATAGTGTGCTCAGATATGGTATTACTCTCTTTTTTAATTGTTCCCTGCAATGGCACGATAGAATCGATGGTATTTTGAAGGGGATGTTGAAAAGTGTGTCCTACAATTTATCGCTATGTTCAAGTGACAATATCTTTGCCTCGCTTCAGTTACCTTGTTTTTATTCACTCTTTTTGCAAACTGTCGTTCAGCACTACTTTTGGAACAGGAACTTTATCATTCAAAGAGTTGCACCACGTATAACTAGGTGTAATACTCGCTTTGAAGTCCCACGTATATACAGCCGCTATGGGGAAAGCATTAGGGCGTTTTATGTTCCGAAAATATTCAACGCGTTACCTGACTCTATGTTTCTTTCCAAATCAAATTGTCACCTTAAGAAAAATGTCAAGAGACTGTTTAATGATAGAAATAAGCATTCTAAATTTTGAGTACCAGTGGCCAATTTGTGTAGTATTTTTCTTGTGAAGAATGTGCTTCCACTGCCAGGTCGCGCCACACAAGCCCTAAACGGCTTCGGCAGACCTGACATTTTGTAGTGTTGATTTAGATCAATAAAGACTATTATTATTATTATTATTATTTGAAAACAACATCGTGGGCATTTGTTCTACACCTTTCACATTTCGAAAAGATGAACCTTGAAATTTCGATCAACTTCTTCCTTTCCTAAGGTATATGCGTTGCGGCGAGAGGCGGGGAGCACGATTACTCGCTACTCCTAAGTTCCGTGGACCGACAATATAGGTGATGATGATAATTCGCGGCTCTTTTTTTTGTATTCTTTGTTTGGTTGAGAGCGCCACCAAGCGCTCCACAGTAACAGTCTCTACCGGCGAATGCAATGTCCTGAGCACGATCTACCGTAGCGTGGTGCCAGCAGGCTGCTTTAGCACGTAGTGGCACTACAGCAGGACGCATCGCTGTCATGTTTGCTTGGATCTAAAGAGCGCTTACGGAATCGCAGGGGCGTTTTACGGCGTTTTGCCATAAAACCGTAGATGAAATCATCGTGAATGTAATCTGACTTTATACCTGCCATCCCTATTACGTCTGGCCGTAAAACATTTTGTGTCTGCCTTTTTAAGATTAAGCTTCGCGGAAAAATACAAGCATTATCTCTGAACACAGCACAACTGAAATGTCAGCGAGGCTAACTTTTTTGTTGCCTTATCGCTTTTCCTATTCTTATCGGTACCGAGACGCTCTCCAAGTATTCGGGTCCCGCGTGTTTTCCCTGGAAGTTGGAAAATATCACGGACATATCCTATTCTCTTCAACGTACTCCCCGATATATACCGATTTTGTCCGACACCAAAAGAAGACGACAAAAAACGCCGCACCTGTAAAAAAAAATATATATATATATACTGCTTGACTCGAAGGACAGTAAACCACTAAAAATAAAGAAAAAAATTAAGGACATGTTGGACATCTTCATTCGCTGCATTGTTGAAGTAAGGAACGATGATTTTAGTGTTTGACATGTCTACGTTGATAAGCTAACGCAACGCTAATCTAAGATGCACCTACGCCT
The DNA here is from genome assembly GCA_037355805.1 of Ixodes ricinus. NCBI lineage: Eukaryota > Metazoa > Arthropoda > Arachnida > Ixodida > Ixodidae > Ixodes > Ixodes ricinus. The sequence goes on along the minus strand of JAZHYW010014022.1, from coordinate 24,867 downwards.
ATTCTAATTCAACGCACGAAGGGGCAAATTGGTATAGTCATAACTGTTCGGATTGCTGAGTATTACCAAAGGTAAAATATTCAACTCCTAGTTCCGATAAATATGCGCCAAGGAATTTGATGCGTCCAGTGAAATAAATAGTATACGGAAGCTGAGTTGTGTTGTTGAATGATTTCATGATCAGCCTGTTCAAACTGTCGCAATACTCCGTCTTATCATACGATAAATCGCGTAGGATGCCACCAGCCATTTGTCCTATCGATGGCGTGGGAACAGATATGTACAGGTTACTGAAAAAAGTAACTAAACACCGTCGTACTTATAAAAAAAACCCGGCAAGGGAGCGAAACAACAAAGAAAAAGGGAAGACACAACGACGCCTCAAATTTGCTTTCTTTGTTATAATTTTCTTTTGTCTCGGGATTTTAGAAGCATGGCTGTTCACCGGCTAGCCTGTGCTATTACACTTATTCAAGCACCGTTACTCGCTACTTGTTCCAAACGTAACCAAGCACGTCGCAGGTTATTAAGATTTAAAACGAAATCTTTTTTTTTTTCAGCCCCAAAATAATGAGTTACCTTTAGTTACTTTGTACGTTCCGCTCTTCTGTGGCAGTAGCCGCATTCCGATGCTTTGTGTTGTTAATAATGCCTATCCTTTTAAACGCATTCATGGGCATACTTATGGTATATCGGCGGCAGACTGCGATCACGCGTCGCAGCTTGGTGCAAGCGGAAGATCGCACAGCAGAATCCAGACATCTTGTGTTCAATATCCACCCCTGCCCGTTTCGACCTGGATCATCATCGTGGTGGCGTGTGTTCGTGTATCACCACCTCGTGATGCACCTTAAAGTCCTCAGGGTAGCGGAGGTACCGCACACTAGCTACATTTTTCGTCTACAGCGGATACACTGGGGAGGACTAACTTCCTGCTCTCTAAACGAACACAAACACACTAAGAAGTTTTATACCGAATTCCCACACCACGCGTTATGTTGATTTGAAGAATCTGTGGGGATTAGCGTTGTTGCTTTTGTAAGCGCATCCGTAATGCATGAGCGCAAAAACGTAAGCACAAAAATGTATATACTCACGTGATGTGCTAGCTGTTTAGGTAACGCAATTAACTCTGTGTTTTAGCGAAGCAAGATCCATAGATAAAACGTTTTTTTTTGTTTTACTGGTAGTTCGCGGCTACAGCTAAGGCGACGGAGACGTCAAGTTGGGTATCAGTGCATGGTGCCCGAAAGGAATGTCCCCCTGCCCTACAAGCTTTGTTTGTTTGTGTGTGTGTGTGTGTGTGTGTGTGCGTGCGTGCGTGTCGTGCGTGTGCGTGCGTGTGCTGCGTGCGTGCGTGCGTGTGCGTGTGTGTGTGAAGAAATGAAAAGAGCCTTTCTCGCTGAGATCCCGTTAAACTCGAATTCCGCAAGCTTCATTTGGTGGCACTAATCGGAAAATGAAGGCATCTCGGTGCGTTAATCATGAGCAGAGTTTGAGACGCTTGTCTGTCACCTTACTTTTGTTTCTTCTAATTTTTCTTCCCGTTTCCTTCACCATCTGAGGGTTCAAACATCATGAATAGTACGCACCAGCTCGCTTGTACGTTGACCATTTTTGCCTCTCGGTGTGCTTGTTAAACTCCATTTTTCTTGATAAATTAAACTACACCATGTTTACTGAGAAAAAACTACAATTTAGTCAGGCGTTTTGTCTCCCATGCAGGAGACATCGGCCGTGATGCCAAGTTTGCAGGAATGAGAAGACAAAACAGTGGGTGATTTCATCTCAACTCAGGCACGAATTTTGGGTTGAATTTTTAATTTATGTCAAAAAATACGTGTTCTTGGGCAATTCCTATAATAAAAGAAGACGCAAACGGCGAGTTCGTCGGATTTTGTGTTCTCAAGTTGTGGACCGTTGAAGCGGCCAAGGTGGAAAACTGACGTTTTTCCAGCTTATCGGGGTGCCGTATTTCACACCATCCCTTTTCCCTACTTTTTACGTTACATCAATATAAGTTTTTGAGAACACTCACGAGATATGCTTTTTTATGCTAATTAAGCGTCTAGGTAATACTAGCTTTAATGAGTTTTGTTTTAATTATCAAACCGCCTCTCTGCGACGAGATTTGACAAAGTTCAGAAAGCTGTGCTGTGTGACCTAATCAACATATTTTTATGTTTTTTACAACACCGTAAAGCTCCAATTGAGCTCTTTCTTTTGACGTATAATTTGAATATTTTGCGCTAAGTATATACTACGCAACATGTGCTTCAAATACGAATATTTCGAAAAACTAGCAAGTTTAGAGTCGATTTCCTAAAAGAACCCACCCTTTATTTCTTTTATTTTATTCACAGTTAGGTAATATAGCAGTCTATCAGAAACTAACAACAGAAATTGTAATATATTCTTTGTATGGCCGCTATTAAGACTCGAATTCCGTGCTATGAGCGTTTTGAACGGGACTTCGCACAGGCGCTCTGCTGAGCAGAATTTTGGCCTATGTAAGGTTTTGTAGTTATCGTTTGCAGTTATCTCAATATCAAACCATAAACATTGATAAAATTTGGAGTAGTGCGCTTAAAAAAGTTTAGAAGTAAGTATCCACAAGTGCGGTTACAGCGCTTACTTCCTCCCGATTCGGGGGAAGGCAGATCGTTAGAGAACTCCTCTGGGGCTTTTTGCTTTCGGCTTTGAGTTCTGAAAACCGAACTTGATATGTAATTGTCATATCTTTTTTATGTCAAACAAATATTTAGTGCATATACATATGTAAGATTTAGTATCTGACGCTTAGGAAGTACGGATTATTTTTTGCACATACGGACTCTTTCGTAAAATAATGAACATTTCGTAGCGTGTAAGGCTTCAAATGTGTTAGTCATGGGTTTAGGTTTCATTTCTATTTTCAGTGATTCATGCCGGGTTACTTAGACTTTTTCCTCTTGACTTAAGTTTGTCCGGGAGTCTAGATGTTACGTTATCTTCTCCGCCAATACATAGGGCGAAGCTCACACACCTTGGAAATCACCCCAGTGCCAAGTGAATAAATATATTGTTAGGATAAATATTGTTGCTTCACTGGATTTTGCGCTCAGAAATTGAAGTAAGTACTAACATTATAAAGAAAACCTTACATACGTCAAAATTCTGCTCAGCTGAGCGTCTATGCGAAGTCCCGTTCAAAACTCTCATAGCACGAGATTCGAGTCCTAATAGCGGCTATACAAACAATATATTACGATTTCTGTTGGTAGTTCCTGACAAGATTACTATATTACCTAACTGCAAATAAAAAAATAAAAAATGAATTTTTTTAGAAAATCGATTTTAAACTTGCAAGTTTTTTTAAATATTTGTTTTTAGGCAAATGTTTCGCGTTATATGTTTAACGCAAAATATTCAAATTATTGATCAAAAGAAACAGCTCAATTGGAGCTTTATGGTGATGTAAAGAGCATAAAAATATATTGATTAGGTCACACAGCACAGCTTGCTGAACTTCGTCAAATATAGTTGCAGAGAGAGCGGTTTGGCAAATAAAAAACAAACGTTAAAGATATTATGACCTAGACGCTTTATTAGCATAACTCGCCGTTTGCATCTTCTTTTAGTAAAAGGTATTTACAGGTAGCTACTAAAAATTTCAGACGAGTTAATTATGAGTTAGTGTATTTTTGTGAGTCACTTGTATTACTGGGCGACAAGTGAACAAATTCCAAAATGTGAGCTTTTATATCCGACGTACAAACAAAATATTACCTTTTCTGTTTATTTTACTTTATAAAGTACTGCAATAGGTAGCTAGAGAAAAACAATTAGCCAAATAAAAGCTAGGCTTTTTAGAAAATCGACCTCCAATCCGCAAAACTTTTCGAAATAGTCCTTGCTTAACGAAAAAAATACTGCCCTTTCTCTTTTACATACAACATTAAATTTGTTATCATTAGACGGAGCATGCTCTAAGCTTTCTGAAAATACTAATTATGTTAAGACACCTCATATAGGTCACACGGAAGAGCTGCTAAACTTTGAGAAATATCGTGCAAAAACGTCATATTGGCAGCAGAACGTAAGGGCGCAAGTGAGCTGGATATCATTAGACGTTCTTCTCCTTGTTGTCTGTCATTACCTCAGTCTTGGTTTCACTAAAATATATTGCAGATTTTTAAATATATGATATAAATAATCGCGTTAAAATTATTTATCACAGAATAAATGTGTTCACAGGTATCTATTAAAAGAATAAGAGGCGCCAATTTTGAATTCGTGTATTTTTGCGAGTTAGTTGATTTACTGACAAAACAGTCGAACAAAATCAGACTTCAAGCTTTTATAGTTCCCATACAGACAAAATATTACATTTTCTATTTATTTTGCCTTATAAAGCACTGAAATAGATAGCTAGAGAAAAAAACTAGCAAAATAAACGGTGTTTTTTTTTGTTTAAAAATCGACCTCGAATTCGCAAAAATGTTGAATTAGTCCTTGCTTTACGAGAATACAGTGTCCTTTCTCTTTTACACACAACATTAAATTTGACATCAATAGGAAGAGTATACTTTCAGATTTCTGAAAATACTAAATATGTTACGATATCTCAAATGGGTCAAAGCTATTTGACAAATATTGTCAAAGGGAACACTTTGACAATATTTAAAACAAAAGTGAAGATAAATAATCAATATAAACTTATTGGCCATAAATAGTCGCTATTCTGAGAGTGGCCGAAAAAAGTGACATTGCCGTATCTAAAAAAGGCAAAAAGTTGAAAGGAGTGAAACATGACACCTCCCACAGGCGAGAGAAAGGTCAGCTTGCGCCTCGGGTGCTTAAAATGTCCATAACTCAAGAACAAAAAATCGCCCGAACTTGCGGTTTGCACTCCCTGTTACAGGAGGGTTTTCCCCAAAACATGCATTTTTTTCGTCAAAATTCAAAATTCGACCCGAAATCCATGCCTGAGTTGAGATGAAACCGCTCAGTATATTGTAGTCATATCTAAGAAGTTCCACTCAAACTTCGAAAAGAGGGCCGCGGTTTGCGTTTCAGGCCGATGAAACCCTCCGGATGCACCAGAAGTCCAAGTAGCACCGTGGGCATTCGTGGTCCTCCTATGCGCGGAACTTCTTAAAGAGGACTACCAACTCCTGCCAACTCGGCATCACTGATGACGTCACCTGTAGGGAGGCCAAATTGCTTACTGATAACAATTTGTTGATAAAAATTAAATTGTTATTTTTTGTTACGTGCAGTCTGTGCAGTTTGCTTTATCATAACGCGGACAAGGAAAACGCATGCAAAAATGTAGCCGAAGACTTCCGGTGCATTTTTCTGTTCGTTTCTCTTGCCCGCGTCGTAGCAGGGTGCAAGAATAAACTTTGCCAATGCCCGGAGCAGAGTACAATGACAATTAGAAACAACCTTTGTGGCGCGGGGACTGATGGGACAATCAAAAGCAAGGAACTTTGTGCTTGTGATTGCCCCCTTGTTTCCAAATTCCTGGCTTATAAATTTTACTTTCTGTCTTACACGACTTTCCCAGCACCCTGTGTTTGACCCAGTTTTAACCACATTCAAGGAAATAATTCTCTCCCTAAAGGGACGCGATACACAAAGAATGAAAAAGAATGCCCCAAGGAGTTAACCGAACGAACCGCATTGTTTGTTTGTTGAAGACTTCTGTGGAAAGAGGTGGCCACGCACTGACATGGAGTTGAACGGATATGTTCAGCGACAATCGTGACCATACTGTAATACTTTGTGCACACCTCTTTTATTGTCTCTCCGAAGCTTTTTTGCTGCGAAAAATCACATGCGCGAGATGGGGTGAGAGACAAGTAAGGTAACTCATGTTGTACGTGTTCGCCTCCAGGGGCGGTTTTCAGGTGAAATCAAGTACCTCCCTCGGTGGCTAAAGTAGCCGCAAGAGGCATAATCTGGTCACATGACAGGAATTTTGGGGAGAAGGTACTTATAAAGAAAACTCCGCGGCTTCTTTTCTATTCTGTCTGCTCCCTCTCCACTCTCTTCCTTTTCACGCAAAGTAGCAAACCAGCCCTCACAAACAGGTTGTCCTCTTTGCTTTCCTATAAATAAACATAGCTTCTCTCTCCGCTTCAACGGGGGAAGAAGTGGGCGAGTGGGCTAACGCGTCTCAGCTCGGAGCGTGGAGCGAAAGCTTGCGCTGGGAACCTCCTGGCTTCGATCCCCACCGCCCCCGCCCCTTTCGATCTTGATGAGTTTCGTACCGGCACGCGTTCGTGTGATCACTACTGCGTGATGCACGTTAAAAAACCCAGGTTAGCGGTTTTACTGCACTGGCTAAATTTCTCATCTACAGGTAAGAGACCGATTACCCGTTGAGGCGCATCTCCATCAAGGGTCTATAAACATACAGAGCACAGCAATTTTTTTTCTCCGCGTCAACTATTTTCTGCTACTTTGTCAAGACTAGCATAGCTTCCACAGTGCTGCAGCTCAGTACTGCTGCGAGACCACGTGACTTCGTGTTGCACTTTCTACGCACGCGCTGACGTGCGTAGGAAACGTTGAACGAAGAGGCACGCTCGCCCAAGTTGTTATGACAGCGTTAGAGCACTGGAAGCTGCGCCGGCCTTCACTATGCAGCACGAAACAGTGGACGCAGAGACAAGCAAAGGGCTGCCGTAATTCCGTCCCCGCTTCGAATATTAAAATCCGATTCCGCACAGAAAAAGAAAAAAGCTGAAGCAGCTTGAAATGTAAGTAAAATTAAGCACATCTGTGTATTTTAGCAGTGGTACACGTAAAATTCCTTTGGGGGAAGATCATGTTAAGCGTGAACGTAAGAAAGCGACAGGCAAGACTCGCGTCTTCCGAGCCGAATCTGCGGAATCTCGGCTGGAACGCTATTTACTCCTCTCTGGGCCGGTCACGTGACCAAAAAATCCTCTCGAGCTTTTTTTATATTCTTTTTTGTCGTGGGAGGGATAGCCGCATTGACCACCAAACTGCCCCAGAATTAACTAAATTCCCTTACTCGTTACCTCATCAGAAAGTAACAAAAATATGTCACTGGTTCCTTCTCTCGAAAAGTACCATATTTTCCGGGCTATAGTCGACAGACTATACATGTTTAAAAGTTGAAATTTTAGGTTGTGCGTACTATGCACCGGCTGCGGACTATCTAAACAAAAACGTTTATTTGTTACCCCAGATGTGCCTCTGCGGACTATACACAGGGTGCGGACTATATTCCGGAAACTACGGTAACGAAGTTCTTACCTCATTACCGGAAAAGCTATGACGGTATACTCTTTTTCACCTCGAGAAAATGTCAAGTTTTACGCATTGTTCATACGACGCGCGAAGTAGTTCTCCCAAGATTTGGTTGTCGGAGGAGGAAGCGATGCTTCTAGCGTTTGAAACGTGTACGACTTGATAAGATAACACGTATATAATCTAATATGCAGCTACATATTTCTTAGTTCTCCGCACAAAGGTGGAAATTAGTGATGCTCCACGAGAAGTCGGACTTTTTTTTACTATGGTTCTTGAGGTGAAAACGAGTATAGAAACAAGTTAGGCGTTACTTGTAACACATTACGTGCAAGTCAGCGTGTGAGTGCCACGGCGCGTGGGGTTAGGCGACGCGCGGGAGGGTCACGTGATGCATTCGGAGCGTTGGACTGGCTAGAATGGTTCGTGGCGTCCGCCGCGGTTCGTCATATGGAGTGCGTACAGGTCGTCGATGTCGTTGATATCATTCGACGCGGGAACTCTGTCCCGCGCATTCTTGCAGCGCACCAGTTTGCCAGGCTCCAAATCGCCGCGGGCAATGTGCTCCTCGCATCTGTGAGCTTTACGCGTCGGATCGGAGTCGGGCTTCGCGTACTTTCACTTTCCCGTACACATGAAACCTGGCATGTGCCGACGTTCGGGCGGCGCGATGTGCGTGCAACAGCAGAGCTTGCGTGCACAGGCTCGACCTGTGAGTCACTCCCGTTTCCGCTGCCAGCAGCTGCGGCACAGGACGGTGTCGCGCTCCCGGGCCATTTCGCTGCTGACTTGTGCGCCCACGTCAACCATTATGCCCGCAAACAACTTTTCCTTGAAAACCAGGAGATAACGTGTGCGCGCAGAAATCTGGCTGTAAAAAAAAAAATAACGGCGGTTCGTTGGTGAGACGACAAGATGAAAGGGGAGTCTACAGAGCATACGGCTGCATTGGCAAGGGATGTGTCAGTGCCAACTTAACAAACGCAGAATGGGGCGAGTATCTCCTACCGCAGCCAATGAGATTGCGGCGTGAGACGAGAGGAAGTCCTAAGGACCAATCATGAGGCAAGACGCGTTAATAAGCCACGCGTTTATTAAAGTAGAAGAACTTGTGGGTGGGCTAGTTGGTGGACGTAATGAAGCGTGGTGTATTGCGCAAAAAACAACGTACATAAGGACGAAGATACACACTCAGGTGCCACTCGCAGCTATATGTGAATAGTGCAGAAAAGAAAGAAATAGATATCTGGTTACATTCTTTAGGTACATGCTTTATTATCCATTCACAAAAACTTATAAAAAAATTTGATCTCCGCATTCTGTAGTGCGATAGATGTATCGCTTACACATTGTGCGCCCCTTTTAAAACTAAAGTATGCTTCCACTACTTCGCGCGCTTTCTGGCTTTTTCCCTTATCCAGAATCATTGTTTTAAAGGCGCGGCTCACACTTACATTCCCTGCAGCGTTCAGGCAAATCTGCAAGAATATTGGTCTTTAAATTTTACGCGTGCTCCCTTAGTCGGTCATTCGCACATCTTCCCGTTTGTCCTGCGTAGGAGTTTCCACACGTAAAGCGCGTTCCAAACCGACACATCTTCCGAATTCGTATGCCGGAACAGGCAAGAAAATGCATGTTCCGGCGCACGAAATACGGAGATGGATTGTGTATTCGCACGACGGAGTTTCTTCCCGAGGAGAGGACTGGACGTCATCGAGTTTCGAGGTCACGTGCAACGCATGATGTATTCGCACGAGAGATCTTTATCTACGGAGAAAAGCGTGAACGTATTCAGAATACGGGCGAAGGAGGGAGAGGATACATAGCGCGGCGGAGGGCTGGCCGAGTTACTTCGCGGCCACTGGTGTAATGCGGTCGCTAGAAGTGCCTCCGCTGTCGAAAAAAGAAGTCGTCTGCTCCGCGATGTGGCGAATTGCGCGAAATGTAATCGGGGACGCGAAGCTCGGTGCCGATCGATCTGAACGACATGGTCGCGAGGTGGCAAAAGTACCTTCACTACTTGGCATAAATCGGAGGGAGACGAAAAGTTTCTGATTCCTCTCGCCGAAACTAAGATGATGACGACCGGGCACGATTGTAACTTTGTCCCACGAAGACTCAATGTGCGACGATGGTAGGACGAGGCAATCATATTGCTTACGTAATTTACCACGCGACTGATCGCCAAATACGTTGCTTGACACGAACGCCGCATTTCATGGACGAATAAATACTAGTTTAAAGGCGACGTGTTTGAATAGCGCAAGCCTATCATTTAATAACACCATCAGAGTAGGCAGAGTCTGATGAGGCAGTACAAATATGGCGTTACACGAGCGCGTGGTGAGCACATCATGTTTCACGCCGCTCACAAAAACCATAACGAGGGAAGCTCACACCACCACGAGTCATGCGACGCAACTTAACGAACAGAGAAGCGGCGCGTATACAACCCTTCCTCCAGTCTCGACGGGCACTTCGTCTACACCTTCGGCTCGACCAAGCGCGGAAACCTCGAACAGTCATCGGCGAACCAGGCGACTTTTCACGTCATCGAACACACTATTAGAAGAAAATAAGGTTTAAGTACGAGACATATCTCCGCTAACCTTGTTGCCACAACACGTTTCATATCACCGGCCTACAGAACATGTATCATAACTCCTTAGCGCGGAACATGTTGTGGCAACAAGGTCAGCACGCATGTGTCCCGTGCACCGCTATTCTGGCACAACTTCCTGTTTGCTGCCTGGCACGGAAAATGTGCATCGCGTTAAAAAACAAAATCACACGTTTCTTTGGAAACAATGCTAAAACATGTTAAATTTTTACATTTGAGTGCAAACGTACCGTTTTGTACAAGGTGCCCTCTCAAAAATTTAGTGATTTTTCTACTGAAACAATTAACTATGCCTTGCAGAACGCTCAGTTCAGCGCAAGCAGTCTGTACCAAATGACAAAGTTTCACAGCGTGTCGTTATTTAATTCAAACGTTATAAGTGGCATTCGAAAATTTTTTTTAGAGCCCACAAGCACGTAATGATGAGTGGCATGAGCTTACGGAACGAGCCTTACTTTCTATCTGAAACTTTCCAAAAATCACCTATACATTTCGAATAAGATGGCAAGTTCTGAAACATTGGTATCTGCACCAATATGCCAGCGCTACACACACAAAAAAATGGTGTGTGGGTATGTGTCATAGAGGGGTGGAGGGGGGTAAAATTAATAAAAATAAAGCAATGATCCACTCTAAGGGTAAACGAAAAATTAGACTCGAAAAAAACCTAGTGTCTCTACTTTCCCGCACAACACTCGGAGAGCCAATGACGGCAACTTACGGAGGCAGCTCAGCGAATGACGATGCCGAAACATATGTTTAGATCAAAAACGCAGTCTGAGTTGTGAAATTCAGAAGTGCAAGCGGCGCGTTTTCAGGGTTGGGCAGAAATACTCAAAAATGTATTTTGAAATACAAATACTGGGATACATTAAAATAGTAGCTAAAATACTGATACTAAAATATATCCGTAAAAATGTATCGCGATACGTATCGGAAATACATTTTAAAAACAGACAAAAAGTCTTTGGAAATACAGATACAGGAATACATTTTAGGGAGCGCAGAAATACAAATACTGAAATACTGATACTGCAATACATTTTTCAAATTTGTTTGAGGCGCCAATTGAGATGAAGTTTGAAGTGGAAGTTTTTGATCCAGAAATTACTTTCCCGTAGGCTTGGTACTTTGCATTGAAGGTAGTGGTTTCGGAAAACGAGGAGTCTTCAATGGGCTAAAAAAACGTTCCATCGAGGATTGACCGCGGTCACTTCCCTGACATCCTGTCTGTCTGACTAGTGCTGCGAACACATTTCGACCTCTAAATAAATTCTATGTCATCCTAAATCCCATCAAAAACGTCACCACGCCCCTGTTCAATAAGGACGCCCTTGTCAACATTGATCACATGACTTCACGGTGGATTAAAGTGGTATTCTTTATCTGCAGGTGTGGCCTTGAACATGAAACTACCCACGCTGCTGTATAAAAGGACAATACGTACTTCCGTTGTAGGTGACCTTGTTGAAGATCGTGCTGGCAGTGTCATTTGGAATTTTCAAGAATAGTGGACCACCTGAAGCATCCTGGAACACATGCCTTTTCTGAAGTTACGGTTCAAAAAACGATACGGTGGCATGCCTGTTGTGAAGGGTATGCGGACCCTCCGCCACCAACGCATGGACTGCAGTCCTCAAGTTCCGCCTAGCATCATCCAAAGAAAGACCTCGATGATTGCGACCTGATATTGCCGGCACAGGTGCGAGCTTTTCGAAACAGCGCGCTCTAGACGAGTCACAAGTGTACGAAGTCTGAGTCGGCACAGCGAGGCCACGTCTGGCCTCCTTCCTTGGTTTCGGATCACCAGGGCAGCGGGTCACGTTCACGTCGACTGATGACGTACCCTTGAGCCGTGCAATATTACGGGCGCCACCGCATATGCATTCGGATATCTGGTGAACTAAATTCACTGCGTGAGTCATCCTACTGTTTCAAGTCAACCACCGCCAGGCTTGTGCTGCGATGGATTGTGACTCAGCTTTACCGGCTGGGTGTACTGTGTACGCTAAGGCAAGAGAGACGGTTAGCAGCGGGCATTGGATGCCAGCAAACAATGACTCAAGAAATCCCTACCTAAGGACCTGAGGCAGAAGATGCTCTGAGAGGGGCTTTACTGACCGCACTCCTGACACGCCACCTGGTTCGAGTCCCCGACTACACAACACTTCTCAGAAGAGAGAAGAGAACGCATCAAAATAGTTTGGAGAATCGGAAGAAACTTTAGTCAGCGTAGTAACAATGCGCCAGCATTCCTTGACCTTAATGCCTTCAAAAACAAAAAAAAAAGCTTTCAGATTTTTTTTTTTTTTTGGGGGGGGGGGTGAGTATTTTTTAAGAGATGCAACGAAATACATTTCATCCTGATTGTATCGCTATACAAGGAAACATTCCAAATGTATTTCGATACAGTAATACAGATACTGGTGAAAAAAATGCATCGCGATACAGAAATACAAATACGAAATGTATTTCTGAAATACTATCGCGATACATTTCTATCGCGGTACTGCCCAACCCTGGGCGTTTGCATTGGTTAATGTCTCAACTCGGACTGCGTTTTTTTGGTGGAAACAAATGTTTCGGCATCGCAATTCGCTGAGCTGCCTCCGTACGTTGCGGCGATTGGCTCTCCGAGTGTTGTGCGGAAAGTAGACGCATGGACATTTTTTAGATTGTACATGAAGAGAAGAAAAGAGCTAAGTTCGACCGGCAACTATCGTTAAGTCACAGCACGGTGTACAGTCAGTAGAGAGAGACAATGACACGGGGAGGAAAAACCAACAAAAGATTAAAATTAATAAAGCGAAAAAACTAGCCGCGCAAGGCAATAGAGCAAACAACACAAACCACACTCCAACTAAACGTTACGGAGCCCTGCGAGCCAGAAAATAATACCAAAGGGCTCGACGCTCATAAAACAGGACCAAGGCAAGAAAACAGCGACGAAAACCCAACACTAACGAATGACGAGAGCAAACAGAGATTGAACACGAACGCTACCGCTACACACACGGAATCACCCCCAAAACAGTCGCAGCTGAAAATAGCACGGCGTATAAATAGTCCCAAAATTCGACACCCCATACTTCAAATCCATAGGATGAAGTAGAGTAACCAAAGTAAACCAGGGTTAGCTTTCCGGTAGGTGCTGAGTCGAGAACAGTCCGTAGCCTGTAGTTGTCGGCAGAAGAACGACGTCTCGGAGTCCGGCGGTCCGGCCAGAACCTCGATGAGGTCGACACCACGCACCGCACAGCCACGTACGCTCCAGCACAACAAACTCTAACATTTGCCCGACAGGCAGGGCATAAGCCGAAAATGACAAATTTTAAGACTCACGTACAGGGAGTTTCCGCGTCGAGCAGCGACCCAGCCACCTCCGGGGCTCGACATGCCTCTGGTCCCTGCCTCCCAGGGACAGACGTCCACTTGCAAGCCTTGGCGAACCCCCCCCCCCTTCTCCCTCCAGTGGTGAACAGACACCATCTTTCCGCCAACCAAAAACACGCGTGAGTACATTTGCTCGTCCGAGCCCCCAACCCAAAACAAAAACAAACAAAAAAACACACCAACGACAGCTCCACGGTGTCGGTAGGCGGGCGAGCCAAAACCCTCCGCGTAGAGAACAAACCGGCAAAGACGGGAGATTCGCGAAAACACCGTCTCGGCGTCGCCTTCACATGCCCAGTGGGCACCCTGGAAAGTCAACACACCCCTGCCCCCCGCGGCTCCGTCAGAACCTTCCCGACAATCCGTCGACGAGACCACAACCCCAACACACAACAATGTCCTCGGCTCTTAGGAGCGTCTTCCTCCAAAGCGGACCCGCGCTAAACGTGCACCCCAGATGTAAACAAAAGTCTTTATTTCGCTCCGTGTGGAGAGGGGAGGCAGAGAAAAAAGCAACACAGTGTTGCTTTTTTCCGCGTCGCCCATCCGCCGAGTCAAACAGAAAATCCCCTCCGAAGACGAGGGACTCGTCCCGTAGGGATACAGAGGTCCGGCAGATTACAGATTGCCCTCAGCAAAAACAGTGCGGTGGTCCTCCTGCCTTACCCTTCGCTCACTCTCGCAGTCGAACCTCCCCGTCGGCCCCATAGGGAAAATAAAAGCACAACGAAAAGAAAAAAACACAAGAGTCGGAATTTAAGACATATACAGCCTGAACTTAGTCTTCCTCAACGGGATACTTGTCTCTCAGCTGCAGATGAAAAATTTAGCCAGTGCAGTATACTGCACTGGCTAGCGGTTGTATACAACCGCTAGCCTGGGGTCTTTAGCGTGCACCACGCAGCAGTGATACACGACCGCACGCCAATACGATGCTCATCCAGATCGAAAGTGGCAGGGGTGAGGATCGAGCCCAGGATCTCTGGGATCTGCAGGGCGAGGTTTTGCTCTACGTACTGCGAGCTAGTGTGCGCTGACCCACTCGGCCACCGATCCCCTTGCTAGTGATACATTGAGCGGAGACTGAACGTTTGGCAATGCGTAGTTTTATTTTTGAGGTGACAAAACACAGTAAATATTTTTAGGGGACACGCTGTATTATTGGACAGCGTTTTTTAAGTCCAGTTCTACAAGATGTACCATTTCACGAAGCTATTTGTATGCTCCTGTTGTCCCACATACACGAACTTACGTGTAGCCGTTAGAGCCGAAGTTCCTAATGGTGTGGATGCTGCATCTTTTGTGCAAGGAACGTCGGCGGTTGTCTGCAACGTAAGCGCGTATCAAGGGAAATTGTACTTCTCAGTTCATAAAGATTCGATAGAAACGTGAAATATACATTCTTGCGTCCTGCATGGTGTTGAGCCATGGCAGTGAACACATTCGGAAGGAAAGCCAGGTGTTTATCGCCTCAAAATGCTTAACATTATTTCCAAAATGAATAGTACAAGTCGACTAGATAGAATGATCTGTTATCAACTTACAACTTGCCTTGGAAAATAAATTGGGAAAGCAAATTGTCACAGTGAATGAACAAACAAAACCTCTTAGCTCAATACTAAAACTTCCATTTGGGGATAAGTAGTGTTGCTAAAAGGATTAATAGATATATGACAAATATCTAACCAATAGTCTGTCGCAGATTAAACAACTCGGCCCAAGGTGCTCCCGCAAAGCTGTCCGGTCACCATGATTAATGGTACCCTCCTCTCACTTGCCTCCTCTCCAGGGTTCCCTCTGCTCAAGTTGAAAGAGTGGAGGGCTTTGTGGAAGGAGCCTATCTTGCGTTTCCTATGTTGCAACAAACTATAGTGCTAAACTCTCCTGCCCCTTCTTGAACTTCGAACGTTCCTGAAGGGCTCCTTGGAACAGTGGGTGCACCTTGGACCACGTTTTCGTGAAGACCGCAGGGACCCCTCCTCCGGGTTCATGCCAGAGAGTCGTCTGCAAGATATGTAATGTTAAAATGTGAGATAGGTTTAGTTACAGGAAAACATATAACCTCTTTTAACTTAGGCTTCTTTAGTTAGTGCTATGACCTGGACAAACTTATAAGCTTTTTATTTATATATTTATTTAATTATTCGGTGCATCTTCAAGTGTTGGAAATATAGTACTCTGAATTAGACAGTTGCATGCTCTGTTAATCTAACTGCAGTGAATTCCCCGATGTCGAAAACCACTCTGAGTCGAACATCTCCTGAAGTAGGTCAGGCTCAGTGAGAACCGACATAGATTATGCACTATGACCATCATACCTCAGAACTCAAACACAGCCCTAATTTAGACAGTTCGAGAGCGTACTAAGAGATGCACTGGTTCAAGCTTTACTAGTTAAACATAATGTAGGTGAAACAGCGCAGAACGACAAAGACTAGAATAAAGGAACAAACAAGTAGGGGCAGGCCTTGTTTGTTCCTTTCTTCTAGTCTTTGTCGTTCCGCACTGTTTACATACATTATGTTTAGCCTACACCAACTTGCCCAGCTTTCAACTTTGGAACATTATACTAGTTATGTTTTTGGTGCTGGAATCAAGCTCACAAATAGGCGCCATCTTGTTTTATGCAATAGTTTTCTGGCATGAAATCCTCCCTTCCTGGTTCACTTTGATCAATATTTCGTGTCGAAATTTCTGCCATGTGGTTGGATTGAATCGTTTTGAAGCACCCTTTATGAAATCAAAAGTTCATTTTGCAGCATTAAAATAAAACGCCACACAAACATTCATAGCGCAAGCTTCTCCTGCGTACATCAGGATAAGATTTTTTATTGTCGTATTGAATTAAAAAACATGCCTTTGTCGCTTTTCTACTCCTCCAAAACCACTCATTAGCTTTCATTGCATGGCAGAGAGTTTAATTTACCCAAACTGCCATCTAGCTCTTTAGTCATGCTTCAAAGCAATAGACAGAGCAAGAAGAATGTTGTGACAAATACTATTTTACTCGCGACGTTTTTTTGTTTTTTCTTTTTTTTTTTTAGTTTTTGTTTGGTATTGACTGTGATGCGGCATTTCGTTTCTAGGTTTTTGCGCTCACAGTATTACAAGTGCCAGCATTTTTAAAGAAAATCCGAGCGTCCCTGAATTTAATTTATTTGTACTCCAATTTATTCCAAGTGGTCATTAATTAAATCCAAGCGCTGGTTAAAGTAATCGAAGTTATCATCAACTCAATCCCAACGCCATCCATTTTCAGCGTAGAGACACTAAATTAAGTCCCCTTATATCTCTGAATTAACGAAGACTGCTGCTCATCTGTCAGAACTGTTTTAGGAACCCGAGACGCTTGCGAAGTAATTCAATATTTTTAAATGTATACGCCTGTTTTATGATTGCTTGCTCCTATTCTAAAACCATGCCTTCGCGGTGTGCTTGCGCCGTGGCGCGGTTCAAGACACCGCAGGTCGACTAAAGGTTTTTTCGATGAAACGTCGTTCGGCGAGTTGCTTGCTTGCCACCGAATTTGTCGTGCCTTTGGGTCCACGCAAAGAGAGGGTCAGCACATCCGGAGCGTACATTGAGCCGTGGTACAGAGTGAAGGTCACTTTGGGTCTGTAGTCACCCGGTTGTCTGTTGGGTTGAAGCTCCTTGATAGGGCGAAGAGGGGTTCTGGCGTCTCCGAGATGACCGAGGACCATGTCGAGAACCCCCTCGCCACCCTCTAAAAGAAAAGAAAATCCTAGCTGACTTTATAGGCCTGTAGCTTTCATGTTATTATCAGCGCCCCTGGCGCGCCCAATATAATATTTTTAGATCGCGTTTCGTTTGCATGTCTTTATGTTCCTCTAAGTTGATTACGGACGTTATGAAAAATGAAACAAACGAGCTGAAAGGAACGCTTTCTTAGCATTTCCATATAACGCTAAGGCCGCCACTTGTGTATTTCTGTTTATTCATTTTCATTTTTCTTTTTCAGGCACCGTTTACCCCCGCATAGCCAGACACTGGCAGGCGCTTGTATTCGAATCTACATCGCGCCAGCCTTATGGTCGCGTCTCTCAGACGCTACCGTCACTACACACTGTAAAAAATGTGTGTGAAATTAGAAGCATTTTTGCAGACATTTTCTGTTGTCATACAAAAAATATCTGTTCATGGACTTTAACCGAAATTTGTTTAAGACAAAAACAGTCATCTTCTGTTTTAACCCTTTTGGATAATCATGCAGGTGTTTCTCCACTTCACGGAAAGCGGTTCTGAGAACGTATTTAACACATTATTATTTTGTTTGCGTATTTAAAGAATACAACTATATTCATAGGGCGTAGACTTCGGGGGGCATCGGGGCTCGTGCCCCCTTGGTGAGATACGAGGGGGATGTAAGCAGATGCTGTTTACCCAGATGCTGTTTACGGGCCATATAACGATCTTCTAGTAGGGGGATGTAAACAAAGTAACGCCCACGTTGTCTTTGTATATGTAATTTATTTATATGTAATTTAGTGCAAGGATAAGAGCGCCGTGTCTTCTTCGCTCTTCACTTTGCTGCGTAGCTTATTTTTCAAAATGGATGCCGGGTAACGATTCTTCGTGGAGCTTGGTATTCCCGATTGGATAATTTCTGACCTAAGGTGAGTGCTGCGCATTATTACCTGTTTAGGAGGGCCCCTGCTTTGTTCCGTTTTGCTTAAGCCTCCTTATGGGCCCGAGCTCAAACTGAAACACGGAATTGAAATGGGTTTCCGCGGTACCTAAAGGCGCGGTTACACTGGCGGGAAAACGCGCGTGCGAACACCACTTCAACCAAAGGCGCTCCAGGGCCAGATTAAATATTTCTGGGCTGTGGGTTAATACTGACCAGGCACCGAAATTCGAAATGATGACGATGATGATGATGACGACGACGACGACGACGACAATGATGATGATGATAATTTTGGTCAAAAATGAAATTTTCAGCAAAAGAAAAAAATACGACTTTATTAAAACGTCCCCGCTTCGAGTGCCCAGAAATGTACTAAGTTAACGCGATTTCTTTTAACAATATTTACGATGCAATTTCTGACTATACAATATATACAATCAGTATCATACAGAACACAATCTTATGCATTCCCCTTTGCACGTGAATGACACTAAGGCTGAAAATAAGCTAATCCAATCAAATCTAAAAAAAAACGCTACTACGTCACTGTTTTTATCCGCGATTTTATGCACGCCTTCAACCCAGCAGAACCAATCAACAGGCAATGCGCAGAAATCCCTGTGTTTGTGACTCCTCCAACAATAGACGTTCCACGCAGCAAGCGGCTCTTGAGAATGATTGCCATATGAGTTCTCTCTAGGTAGGGCCGTGCTCTGGGGTAGGCTGCGTACATTGCTTTCTCGAAACAGACAACTTGAAGTGAAATAAGTGATGCATGCACGTGCGCCAAGCGGGGCACGCATTTTGGCAGTCGTAAATTGAGCGGTTGCAAGGTCCGTGTCTGATTGTAATTTAAAAAAAAAAGTGGATTAGGCGATTGCCAAGGTGCCGCTATCCGAAAAGCGAAGTGGCAAGCAACAAGAAGAAAAAAATGCTTACAGATGCGCGAAGATAAAATGGATCCCCTTAAAGGGATGGTGAACCGAAATTTGGATTTGCAGAAAAACAGTGCAGGAGATGTAGGCTGGACGCTACAATCCCTACAACACTACTCGTAAGGCGATATCTCGAATGGACGGCCGTATTTTGAGAAAAGAGGTCGAGATTGAACAAGGCCGACGAGGCGCGTGACGTCAAGATACCTGTTTCCTTCTCTCTTCGCTTCGCTCCTCAAGGCGGCGAGGCGGAGAAGACGCGAGGCCGTTCCCTCTCCTTCTCGGAGAAACATGACGTCAACAAACCTGTCAAATGCGCCTCCTTTTCTTGAAAAATACGGTCATCCGTTTGAGATATCGCTGTATGAGTGACGTTTTGGTGTTTGTAGCATCCCATTGCACGCTTTTGCCGCGGGGTGTGTTCAGATAAGATCGAACACGCGAGTCCGGTTCGAATTTTTGTTTTTCTTCATATTTTTATATGTTACTCCCCAATATGTGGAGGGAACGAAATCACAAATGTTTTCTCAAAAAAACAAATATCTCTAAAGAAAAAAAAAACATGTCTGTTCCAAGACGGCAACGCCGTTTCAGGGCTTTGTCTGTTCTGTCAAGTTTGACTGCATGTAACAGGCAAACTAAAAATACCAAAAAACTGAATATTTTTCAGGAAGCAGTGGATTATAGTTACTACATTCTTGAACGTTTACAGTATTCTCAAAATTATATATCGCGCGTGCCAAATTCACAAATGTGGCTGCTTTAACGTTTTGACCCCATTTTTGTGACTCGTTATATCGTTATTTGTTAAGGATATTAAACTGAAACTTTTTTCATATGTCCTTCCTAAACGTGTCTCTCATCGAAAAATAAATTGCTGCTCTAGTGTATAATTCAAAATATATACAGCGCTTCAAACATATTCGAAATTGAAAAGTTCCGCAACTTCAACCTGCAATTAAAAAAAAAAACCATCTTCGATCTTTTTGAAATTTGGAGGAATCACTCTCCTCTCCACCCTCGTAAACGTCCGTTAAAAACATGTTGCATCATTTTGTTTCCGTCAAAAGTAGAGCGCTTTGAAATGTGCCTCCCCACATGGACATGTTCGCCCAAGGTCACGGCCGCAGTGTGGCCGCCTTCCATTTTTTTGTTTAGAACTTCTCATAATGTCCTGTTTTTACTTGTGCACAAGTTCGAATTACACATCTGGACCGCTCTAAATGCATGTATGAAGTGCACGTAGCTCAGGACAGCAGTTCGAAGCATCGAAGATGCGAACTAAGACGAGCCCGCCCTTCGTGCTTAATTGTTGCATATGCCACTGTACGGTCGCGCGAACTGAAACACAACCACCCGCACGAGACGCTAGTGTCGATAGAACGAAAGAACATATATAACCTGCCGTGTATTACGTGCGTGTCCGCCGTGTATAGCGAACACGACCTATTGAGCCCAAACAACGGCGGACGCAACCGGAGACGCCGGGTCGCGCGACCGCTCGGTCGCGCGAGCTTAAACGTAAATACCTAGAACGAAACGATATACCATACCGGGGTTTTCAGAAGTAAACGTAATAACTGAACATAACACCTCGGTGGGATTGAGGATCAGCACTGTTACTACATCTTTAGGTAACTGTTCTAATAAATCGCTGACACCTTGGCTTGTCCACTCGTTCCGGCTCTCTCTTGGTGCGTCGTCTGTCATTGTTGTAAAATAAATAAAAATACATTGGCACTCAACATGTTCAAGCAGCGGTCATGAAATAGTGATCGTCGTTGCGCTTTCCGCGGTCCGGAAAACAGTTAGTTCCGAGTTCTGCCCCGTTCTGCGACTTCGCCATACGTGCCACTTCTGAATCCCACGGACGGCTCGCACGTTGCTCCACTCTTCCTTCTTCCGGTTCCGGAACTCTACAAGTTCAGTTTCATCCAAGTAGAGCAGCTTGACCCCTTTGAGATGTGGAGACAGTATTCTTGACATGTCTTGTCCATTTTGGATTGCCATGCTTGCCGGCTCTCGCAGGTTGTGTAGAGTAGCCTGGTGCTTCACAAGGCCTCCAACACCATCGCATGCATTTTTGCCGTGCCCAGTGGCGGAAAGTAGCCATTTGGCTGCAGGGTACTCTAATTTTCTGAACTTGTGTAGTTGATACTTGTTCTTGAAGTGGCTCGCTGCTCCATCGCTTACAAAAGTCACTTGCGAGTGCACGGGAGCGTTGTCATCAAGCCAGTCTGTTATTTTTCCGATTGCGCAGCAGGCGTGGGCGGAGTCGTGGCACACATCGTCGCTGATGACAGCGAAGCTACGCGTGGATTTTCTTGTTGTAGCAACGCATGTAAAAACCGAAACTTGCTTCTTATGCCAGTGGTAGGCTTGGACCTCATCGGGAAGAACAACGGTCCCATTCTCTGCAAAATCAAAATGCAGCACGAGGCTTCCCTTTTCTTCGCACCGCTTTTCTGTGTATATGGCCTTTCCTGGAATTGACCTGATCTGATTATGAGGAATCCATCTTCCTACCAGTGTCTGAAGTTCGTTCATGAATGTCATTGAATCCAAAGATTTTTTTATCAGATTGCCAGACTCCCAGGCTGCTACCAAAATCTCTGCTTCTTCTGGGATTCCAAGCCGATCGAGCGTAAAATGGCGGTCCTTGGGGCATCGTGCACAATCGCCAAGCCGGCATTGATTGGTCGGCGGGGAGCAAATGTACAATAATTCCAAGTCCGAGACGTTGAGGTCCCTATCGCTCACGTTTTCAAGAGCCGCCACGCAAAGCTTAAACTTTGCGCAATCTATACATACACAAACTTCTCTCTGGGGGGCACACTTAACCCACCGGGGTCGCAAGGAATGAAACTTTGTGAGGCCAATCTTGGTTTCTGCGTGTGCATTTTTAAACACACGAAATGACTCGCGGATCGACCTCGTCATAAAGCTCTTGGACATGTACTGTTTTTTGTCATTTAGTAACGCAAAAATGACGTCTCTCTGGTTTGGGCTTTGTCTAGAGCAGCCCAGTTCGTCCTTGGTAAAGTACTCAAGAGCCACTGACAATTCCTCTTCGCTCACCTTGCATCTTGAGTAGGGATCTGGTATCGACCACACACCGTGGTCATCTCTCAGTTTGCGAGATTTGTTGATGAGGTACCTCGTTGCCTCCGGCACGGCACTTTCGATCTCTTTCCTCGTCAGGGATGGGGGAAGGAGCGTCAGTAGACGGCAACGTTCCTGGTGGGAAGCACATGCAGCGTATGCCAGGCGAAAGTTCGTCATCCACTCGCTGCACGTGTTGCACTTATCTTGGGATGGTCCTGAAACGTCTGATGTCCCGTAGGCTGTTTGAATCCTGGTACGAACATCGGAAACCACGGCCTCTTCTATTTCTGCTTGTTTCCTCTTCCCGTAGGACTCTCTGCACCGGCTTGCTACTTGACTTTGTGGCTTGAGTGGTGAAACCTTTGTGGGCAGTACGTAGCGATTCAGCTTGTCAATGGCCTCACTTTCTCGGATAAATGCGTCCCCACCACTGTAGGAGCTCTCTGGTGCACTTTGTATTTCAGCTTTGATATACAGGAAACAATGCTGGCACAGGTAATCTGTTTCTTTCACTTCACCGGATGTCTCCCGGGGCAAAATCTTCTTCAGGGAGTTAAAACCGATATCTCGCACGCTGCGAAAATTTCTCTGCAATGTGACTTTCTTTTTGTGTTTGCTGAGATAGTCAGCACAAAAAACTCTGCTGGCGCTGTAAGTCCCTGCCATAGCTGAAGACTCCGTTCTGACACGACGCGTATTAGCAAGGCATATGCCACGCAGATACTGGACTTGCTCCCTTCTGCCCGACGCCGAAGCAGAGAGAGAGAGAGTATGGTTCATACTTTATTGGTTT
The DNA here is from genome assembly GCA_037355805.1 of Ixodes ricinus. NCBI lineage: Eukaryota > Metazoa > Arthropoda > Arachnida > Ixodida > Ixodidae > Ixodes > Ixodes ricinus. The sequence goes on along the minus strand of JAZHYW010014022.1, from coordinate 2,107 downwards.
TGAAGTCACGAGGTATGAAATGAGTGCGTGCTTGCGCAGTCCGACCAAGGTACGGAGCGTAAACACGTGAAGTGTAGAGCGGCGCACGTTTACTTTGAGTTGACGCCGCGCGATAGAGTTCGTTTTTGGCTATAGTTTTGTTCTTTTCCTTCGCAGCTAAGGTTCGCTATAATAAAGTATATTCCTCCTCCTCCTTTTTGTGTGTTTAAGGTTGGGAGCTTCTTGGTTATGTGATGTGCTGGTTAATTTGGGATAGTGCGAGGATATATCAATATAAATGTTTAGGTTACAAGCGGTTGGTGTTACGAAAACCGTCTTTTATGGCCTGCGATCGCGCCCAGTCTTGCTTCCAGGCGTCCCGTGGCTCGCCGCCCGGCTGTTCCCTCTCGGCGTCTCCGGTTGCATCCGCCGTTGTTTGGGCTCAATAGGTCGTGTTCACTATACACGGCGAACACGCACGTAATACACGGCAGGTTATATATGTTCTTTCTTTCTATCGACCCTAGAGTCTCGTGCGGGTGGTTGTGTTTCAGTTCGCGCGACCGTGCAGCGGCATATGCAACAATTAAGCACGAAGGGCGGGCTCGTCTTAGTTCGCATCTTCGATGCTTCGAACTGCTGTCCTGAGCTACGTGCACTTTATACATGCATTTAGAGCGGTCCAGATGTATAATTCGAACTTGTGCACAAGTAAAAACAGGAAATTATGAGAAGTTTTAAACAAAAAAATGGAAGGCGGCCACACTGCGGCCGTGACCTTGGGCGAACATGTCCACGTGGGGAGGTACATTTCAAAGCGCTGTACTTTTGACGGAAACAAAATGATGCAACATGTTTTTAACGGACTTTTACGAGCGTGGAGAGGAGAATGATTCCTCCAAATTTTAAAAAGATCGAAGATGGGTTTTTTTTTTAATTGCACGTTGAAGTTGCGGAACTTTTCAATTTCGAATATGTTTGAAGCGCTGTATATATTTTGAATTATACACTAGAGCAGCAATTTATTTTTCGATGAGAGACACGTTTAGGAAGGACATATGAAAAAAGTTTCAGTTTAATATCCTTAACACATAACGATATAACGAGTCACAAAAATGGGGTCAAAACGTTAAAGTAGCCACATTTGTGAATTTGGCACGCGCGATATACAATTTTGAGAATACTGTAAACGTTCAAGAATGTAGTAACTATGATCCACTGCTTCCTGAAAAATATTCAGATTTTTGGTATTTTTAGTTTGCCTGTTACATGCAGTCAAACTTGACAGAACAGACAAAGCCCTGAAACGGCGTTGCCGTCTTGGGGCAGACATGTTTTTTTTTCTTTAGAGATATTTGTTTTTTTGAGAAAACATTTGTGATTTCGTTTTCTCCACATATTGGGGAGTAACATATAAAAATATGAAGAAAAACAAAAATTCGAACCGACCTGCGTGTTCACCCATTCGAACACACCCCGCGTGTTTTGTGGAATCCAGATTTCGGTTCAGCATCCCTTTAAAGGAATACTTCAACGAAATATGAAATATACCTGTCGTGTTAAAAAATACGTTAAAGAAATGAAAGCCGCTTGACAACTCCCTGTAACGCTCGAATTAGAGCGCAGCTCTTGGAGGAGGAGGGGGAGGCACGGGGCACGGCGGGGTCACGCGATCCGGGGAGGGGGCCACGGCCTGGAGGGTGCCACGCTGACAAAGCGGGGAAAATTTTCCGCCAGATTTGGCGGGGAAAATTTTCCGCCAATTAGCGGGTAGAATTTTCCGCTAGATTTAGCGGGGGAAAATTTTCCGCTAAATTTAGCGGAGAAAATTTTCCGCTAGAGCTAGCGTCGCAAATTTCTGCCGACGGTACCCGATTTTAGCGGGGAAAATTTTCCCGCTAGATTTAGCGGGGAAAATTTTCCGCTAGATTTAGCGGGGAAAATTTTCCGCTAAATTTAGCGGAAAATTTACCCATCATGGCACCGCAGTTACGCCGATCATGCACGCGCGGCGACGCCGACGGCGACGCCGCCTGCCGGAAACGGGCGCCCAAGAGCTGCGCTCTAAAATAGATACACAATATCAGAAAATGACAATCGTACGTTCGTATTTTGAGCGTGGTCGCTG
>JAZHYW010014019.1:0-22468 GCA_037355805.1 Ixodes ricinus | reverse complement strand
TGTATCTTGCACCTGTACACCCATTCCATACCACAATACAGTCAAATACTTGGGACTTTTCTTTGATTGCGATCTCTCCTGGAACACACACCTTGATTATCTGGCTAAAAGACTACGAGGTGTATCTTGTCTGTTATATCATACAAAAACGTTCCTCCCAATCTCCGTCAGAAAGACAGTCGTGAATACTCTTGCGTACGGAGTTCTTCGCTATGGAATTACTATCTTTGCCAAGTGCTCAACACTCTGGAGAACGAAAATTGACGCCATTCTGCGAAACATCGCGAAAAACGTTGCATATAATCCGAATCTAAACCAGGATGATGATATATTCTCTTATGTGGGCTTGCCGCGTTTTCTACCTCTTTTTCATAGATGTGTCATCTTAAGACATTATTGGACCAGTGAATTTAAAATACCTCGAACTGTTCAGCGCTTTATAAGAAACAGTGAACACTTTATAATTCCTCGCGTATACACCAAATATGGAAAAAGTGGTCGCTCGTATTATGTTCCTCACATATTTAACAAATTACCAGATTTTCTTAAACAAATCGACTCTCAGCGTGTCTGAAAAAAAAGGGATAAAACAATTGTGCTAGTTGCAGCACTTTGAATTATACAGGACTGTAATCTCACTAGAACCGAGATGAGGCTGGCTATTGTTATCATGTAAGTGACTGTTCGAGCACCAGCCTATATGTCCGCATGATGTTTAAGTGTATATATGTATTTAAGTGTATATTTATGTGTAGATCTAGACATGTACGTCCATATGCGTCGTAGTGCACTTGATGTTGTATATAAGCCCAAGTACTCATTTAGTTGTGTGTGTAACCTCTGAAACAACTTTAAATTGTGTATAGCTGTCTCGTATTCGCGCCTGAGAACAATCAGTCTCATCATTATGGGGTCTAGTCGAACAAGACGACCCTGGCTTCGACTGACCCGCCTCTTACGTGCTGATGAAAGAACAAGCAGAATAAATTATTATTATTATTATTATTATTATTATTATTATTATTTATTATTATTATTATTATTATTATTATTATTATTATTATTTATTATTATTATTATTATTATTATTATTATTATTATTATTATTATTATTATTATTATTATTATTATTATTATTATTATTATTATTTATTATTATTATTATAAAATGGCAATATACGAAATTGAATGTTGTGATGGATGGATCGAGAAGAAAACAAGCGGAAGCAGGGTTTCATTTGTTGATATATTCACCTTTAAAAATCTTAGCTTTTAACCATAATCATGTTTGTGATGGGCGATTCAGAGGAGCCAAATGTGCTGTTACCCTACATTGCACGAGCGTTTTACAACAACCTCACACGTTTCAATCTAACAAAGTTCCTTGTTCGAACATAACAACGGTTGCTCCTCGATGTTGCTGTCCACAAAACGAGCAAGCGAAGAAGACAGTAGGGCTTTTTGGAAGGTCAGTCTTGAAAACTAACAGTCCTTCTTCACGAAGGTTGGGTTCGTTGTTTAGTTTGAAGGTGGGGACAAGGGGAAAATGAAAAACAGGATAATTTTTGCGTATCTTTTAAGTCACCAATGCTCGGGATACAAGGGAGCGGTCGATGTCTGGTAACCTGGTCTTTTGTGTTAACTGTAGGTCTTTTTGTGGAAATTCAGTGATGGCTGTAGTCGGCCTTAGATTTCTGGGTGTATGAGGATTCGTGGAAGCAAAGAAAGTAGCCGAGCTTAAAACGTGCCTCTTTTTTGTCTTTTCCTTCGACGTTGCTTTTGTAGCCGCAGTCCCGGGCACTGAAAAAAGAATCAATGCCCGCTATCCCCTCCACCCGACTGTTACCAAGCGGGAACCGCACAAAATAAACCCTAAGATAAGTAACCAAAAAGTTAACGAGATCCAGCTCTTTGTAAAGATATTGTTATTATACTTTCAGATTTTCCCTCTCGAAAATTAGGCAAAAATTACCCCACTGGAAGAAAAAGGAACGCCGTTCCTTTTCCGTTCCAGTAAAAATGTAACGCGTTCCCGTTCCGGTTCCACCCATGCAAAATGGAACGGCGGCGTTCCTTCGTTCCTCCTAAAAGGAACGCGTTCCAGGAACGCCGTTCCGTACAACACTGGTACAGCCCTGGTCATTCCCGGCAATATCAACTGCGGGCACCAAGTCACTTGGGGAGTTTTTAATAGATATCAGCTCAATTTATTTTATTATTTTACAACCTATCTATAACTCTGGTTAATGTAGCATTTCACATGCAAAATATTCAGGCATGTTTACATTCCGCAATGCTAAATAACCCCGTTCACGCTTGTCGTGACTCATCATCTGCTCTTTAGGCAGTCCCCTGCAACGCGGAAAATCGGCGCACGTCAGCGATTACGTAGATTCTCCCTTTGCTGAATACGCCTGGCTGTGGCACAAGGAGACTGATTTATACGCGCCACTTCTCTTAATCTGCTTGAAGGAAGCCGATGACGTTTGAGACATCTTGCGTGCCGCGCTGTTGGAGTGGCGTCCGCCTTCCTTTTGAGGAGCTTTCTTCCAGTTTCGAGAGCCCTCTGTCGAAATACAGAACTTCCATTGTTCTGTCTGTTACTAGTGGAAAGCATCTGACAGGAGAAAAAAAAAAGCATTATTCGAAGAGACACTACTCCAACCACGGAAAGCTGGGGCACAAGTCGAACTTGAAGGTCCTTGAATTATCGCCTTAGTTGGTTACAGGAAGAGACCAGCATAGGCTGTACTGGCAAAATGTGTTCGGGCTTTATCCGGTGGTATTTCTGTCTTCAGTTCAGAAGGTCAGGCTTTGTGCTCTTAGTTCTGAAAGTTGACAATCGTTCCATCGTCATCGCTATCATGCATGAAGACTCATACTGATGTTCCTCAGCGCTTGCACACGCCATCCACTCTCCATCACGCAAACGCTTGGCAGATTCAAAATCAGAGGCGTTTTGTGAAACTTTCCGCTTCGTTGCTGTTCGTTGGATGAAGTCGCTAATCGGATGATTGGGTGCCATAGCGCACCCGGGGGAATTCTTCGAGTACTCCTCAATCTGCTTGGCACCAAGTGGTTCGCCCCGCGGTGGAGCTCGGATGGTGTCAGGCACCGGTACGGGGCTGCAGAAGGAATCTCGGGAGCAACGGTGTCTCGAAAGAAAAGCACTGTGGTGCTCGATTATAAGTATCGAAAGCACGAGCAATTTCATAAAATTGCTCTCTTTCAAGCACCAGGTCTTCAGTTCCTCAGGGCGTGGTGAGGATTTAGGAAGAGCACATAAACAAATGGACCGATACGACACCCAGCTGGCGACATTTATCCCCCCCCCCCCCCCCCCCCACAAATACACAAACACATTCAGTTTTCCTCCAACCTCCTGGGGTAGCCCCTCGGGGGGACTCCAAGCCCCAGGGTTACCAATGACGGGAGTATGGCAGTTCTCGAATCGCCAGGCTCCGACCTATACCCTTTCCCGAGCACACACACAGACACACAGTCGCCGTCACCAAAAGAGACTTGAAATTAGGGTGCCTCCATGCGCGCTCCCTACTTGAAATAAGCAGGCATGACCTCGCCGCATCGAAGCAGCCCCCTGGGGACTCGCCAGTCGGCCCGACCGTTTCAGCCCTTGGGAAATTTCCTCGGTCAGAACAGGAACAGTGCCCTTGAGTTCCCGTGCCTGGCAGGTACGAAGCGACGGTGCAGTGCTGATGGGATTCAAAGTCTTTCTTGGGCGACGCTACTTTCGGGAAGTGTTGTATGGTTGGCCAAAGACGGCATTGAGTGGTAGACGACGCTCCTTAGCCTCGGCAAGCCATACCGACATTCATGTTTCGTCCTTCACAGGGTACGTAGATAAAATAAAGCGGACGACACGAAAAAGCTGGAAAACGCCTGGTACGGGGGCCTCTTTAGGCTGGCTATCCTTCAAACCAGTGCCTTTGCCATGGGACGCAGAAATTAGGAAAATGACGAGCCACGTAGTGTGCACGGATCTGCGCACAAGAATTAGGAAGGGCGGGGGGGGAGGGGGGAGTAAAAGGCTGGCATATTTTTGGGGTGGCAGGACAAATTTTAGGGGAGGCGCCCGCCACCCCTCGCCTCCCTTTGGCGCCGCCCCGTGCTCCGCGGAAAAGCAGACTCACAGCCTTCGTTCATAAACAGCGCAACTATTAATCGATAAATAACGGTATATGCCATTTGCCACTAAAATGTGCTGTATTTGTTATTTCTGCTTTTGAAAATTTATTACGAGTCCATTCTTGAATGAAGGTTTAGATACAAAGTAAAAAAAAAAGTGGAAATATAAAATTGCATGACACAATGGGCACATTTCAATAGAATACATTTCACGAGAGCTTACTTTTATTTCCCTGTAATGACTTCAGCCTCAGGTTTTAGGATCTCTAGTATATTACATTATTTATGCTTTTTTATATTTCCGATGTATATCTGAATGTCAGGCAGACTCAAATGGCTACAAACAAACTTACTAAGTTCTTTTTGCGGGTTCAGCAGAACCAATCATAAAAAAGCATTTCGTAAAAAAATATATATATAAAAACAAGAATAAACATTGAGCGACAATATTATTTTAGCAACAAATAAACTTTCGTTAAATTATGTTTTTCCGTTCAAATTTGCAAACGATATACATCTAATCTAGAATCTTGCGAGTACCTTCCTCAAACTTTTAAAATTGACATTTGAAATTGATTGTTAATTTTTATTTAACTAGGGTATGACCTGGTTGGTTCCCATGACGAGTTCAGTAGTTTTACGGTCGTTCGAAATATGTTATCTCAACGTTCCCTCTAACTTGCAAAATTTACAGCGTAGGATTGATGTTTCCTCGTCACTTAAAGTGATTTAAAATATGTTCTCTTTCATGTCCTTTCCCTACATAAACACCAAGAATAGACAGTTTTTCTTGGTAATTTGGGGAGAACACAGAGGCGGCTCCTTCTTTTTAATTCACCTTAATCAGTCTTCTTTGACGGATTGACCATACCTAATGTTCCATCAAGACTAATTAGCCTACCGTAGCCGGGGCTCAGAGGAAGTAATGGATTACCTGGAAGTAGGTCACGGGATCTTAGTTTTTTCCCCATCCAACATTTAGCGATTCAGAGAGCCCGACTGCAGCGCTTACTAACGAGGCGCGAAACAATAAATGCAGCTCCCAATCCATCGATAACGTCGCCGCACGTTTGAGTGATGAGTTTTAACGCTATGGACACAGAGAAAGCAGCTAAGTTTGGTGCTCTTTCTATTACGCGCAATGTGATCGGTCGATCGCTTGCATTTTCTTAATAAGTTTTATTCTGCCGTCAAGTACTATATTACTCTCGATATACGCGAAAAACAAAAAGAGACCTACCCAACAAAATATGCAGATTTTCGTTGTTCAGATGACATTAACGGTAATATATTTAACATGTTAATGACGGAGAACTTCGGCCATTGCTCAAACCCCGTTCTTTTTGCCAAAAAATATGCTACCAAATTTGCGTAAGGTTTCATGAATATTCCCGGCTAATTATGTGATCTTCACATTTGTTTGTTTCGAAATCGTTTGTCATGACGGGACAAAACAGATTGTGAGAATGGCACATTTTAATGATGATTTATGCTTGATGCCAGCTGTTTTATGAGCTAATAAACCACATAGGCAGCACTGTTCGCAGAGGGTAGCACTGTTCGCAGAAGCCAAGGTAGATCCGAACTCGAACTTATTTCGCCAGAGTCCGGGTATCACGGCCCTATTTTTTAGACAAGCGTCGACGTTCGGCTCCCACTGCGGGTAGTTTGGCTCTCCTCTATAATATGTGGGTGAAAATCATAAAATAATTTTAAGAGTTAGGCTTCATTTCTGGTTGTTAGGTTTTAAAAGGGCAACTATGGCCCTAACCCCCCAGACATATTCCACATGTTTCCTTCCCTCTACTTGTTTGGGTGTCATCTGGCATTTTTGTCTACAAACTTAAAACAGACCATTATTTGGCGAGCCAGTAAAAAGCCATCAAAAACACGTAAAAAGTACTCTGGCACTAACTAAGGCCTCAGAGGAAAACTGTAGTTGACCCGATATAGCCCCCTATGATTGCCAAGATTGTGCCGAGTTAGACGTTCCTCTGGCGTGCTAACTACGGCAAACATTTGTCAAGTTGAATGCTTTGTCATATTATAAGCCGTTTAGGCACCAGTTGAGGACTTCCACTAAGTGCAGGCTACCCAGGAAAAAATATTTTAACCGATATTTGCCATTAGGTATTATACCCAAGCGTTCGGAGTGTTGTCCGGAAAATACAGTGATACAACACTTCTATCGTTCACCAACGCTCCCTGGAAGGTTGTTTCAACTCAGTTCACATAATACGACATGACCATACCCAGGTAGCACGCCAGAGAGATGTTCAACTTGGGCAAAAGTGTGGCAAGCGTAACGGCCTAACTCGAGCCCAGTTAGATTTTGCACCACGGCGCTAGTTAGTGCCAAATTTTGTTGCCTAACTATAGCCCCTGTTCAGCGATCCTAGAGCATGCCAAAGTTTGGCTTTTCTCTGGTCCGCCACAGGAGTGCCGATGTATGTGTCATACTTAAGCCGTAACTGCCAAAGTAAATCCTAATTTGGGGATTCCGGGCATGGCAAAGTGTGGCTTTCCTTTCGCTAGCAATTGTAGTGCCAAATCTGTGCCAGCAAAAAGGCAAAGGCCCGCCGAAATTTTTGCATTTCTCTGGTGTGCCGGAAAAGTGCTCTTTCCAGCCCCCCAGAACAGACTTAAATTAAATAAGCGTGCGGAACACAATGGTCAGATGTCATCATCTCCGCTCCCAAGCTGCACGGCGGTACTTGGTAGTGTCGTGCCAGTTCGGCCCAAAAATGTTTTCCGACATTTGCAGAATGTTCAGTTTTGAACAACCCATCACTCGATATCCGGCAGGTTTTGACGTGCCGTCGTTTCGCCACCGGCCTAGTATTAGCGCAGTATCGGGCGATACTCTACAATGCGTCTGCTCCGTATCGGCCGGACGTCGTGCATATCTGATTTATATAGGCCATTATATAAAAATTGTTGTATATCAAACGCATACACGGACAGACAAAATTGTTTCTGATTGCTCCCAGGACTTTATTAATCCCCTACTATTACACGCCGCTTATTCTCGACACAGTTGTCAAATATATAGTTCTCTGTGAAAAACACATTACATATAATTGACACTGTTTTCAGCACCACTACTATCAGAAGAATGGTTACAGTGCACTTACTAATAAAAGAGCGACACCATGTAATCCGTTATAGATGCAAGATCCGACTCGGTCAGCGCAGAGCAACACAAACACGAATTCGAGAAAGAAGAAAGTCACCCACATTTTACGAAAGTCTCGCTGTCGCCGAAGAGCAGTTTCTTATCGAAGCGCGTCCAACAACCACAGCACAGCAATTCCATGAACTCCGACGAAGAAAACGTCCATAATCAAAACCTTGGCATGAACGCATTCGTGCCGCTTAAAACGAACAACCACGACGGCGACTCCAACGCAGAAAAGCTGCAGAACACTGAAGAGCGCGTTTCGGAAAGCTTACCTACGTGGACCCGCTACCCATCTTCAGAACTAGGCAAACGGAGAAGACTACGTAGAGATCGGCAACACGGCTCACTTCAGTGAGCGGCTCGGAACGGCTCAGCTCACTGAAATCAACCGGCACATTTGAACGGCTCACCGCCTCACTTCGGTGACTGGGTCGCTCAGGAGCGAGCCGGATCTTTTTGAGCCGCTCCTTTAAGTAACGAGTGAGCCGTGGTTCTTTCGGAGAGCGAAAGTCCGCTCTCTCTTGTTCGCTGAGTTGTGCCCGTAGATGTCCCGAACCGTACTGTCGGAGCCGGGTGGCCGAGTCCACTGATGGCACCCTTCGTTGACCGCTGCCGTTCGAACGATGTCTCACGATTCTCGCCGATCGTGCATCGTGTGCTGGTGCGGCGCTTCGAAGGTAGAAGTGAACTACTTATAACACTGCTGTTTTACTCATGCATATATCCTTTTTTGAAAGCCATATAACTAGACTGCATAACACAGGTTACACTGCAACCATGTGCTATGCAGTCTAGTTTTGGTATTAACAAAATATGAATGTGGCTTTGGCTATCGCCAAAGCCCCATTCATTTACGGCCCTAGCAGGAAGGTGCCACTTTTGTCAACAAAAAGGCTGTTTTCGTCGTCATGGCAGCAGGAACGGAATGGAGTTGCTTTACCGTACTACTAATAAATGGCGTGCAAATCGCACCCGGCAAAAGACGCGGCCAATGCCCAGCCCTGACCCGGCTCTGACTCGGGACTCGGCACGGCTGAATGAACGAGAGAGAACCGGCTCCCAAAAGAACCGCCGCTCACTTTTACTGAGCCACGGCTCACTCGCTCTTTAAAAAGAGCGGCTCAGAAGATCCGGCTCGCTCCTGAGCAACCCATCTCTAACTGACTACGGCCCCAGTGATCAAATGAGCGCGTCAAAGCGAGTCGCATGACAAAATTTTGGACAAGTTTTGTTCTTGAAGGTAAACATCTTCGACAGAAATCTGTCTGGTTTGGGGAACAATCCGAAAAAGTAAAACTCAAACCAAAAGTTTAGAAACAAACAGTTCTCAACGTTTCGGGGTCGACTTGACTCCTTCTTCAGGGGTGACAAAAATGAAATGGGACAGCGCGAGCTTCGACCTCTTCTTCCTCTTCTACCGACATGATGTTTTGTGAACGTGACGCAGGCCATGGACGTACGAGGCGCTTAAGACGGATGCTTTAGGGAATCACGTGCAAGTCCTGGCAGGCCCTCGTGAAGTCAATATGGGTCTTGTAGGTAGCGATGCTGCGGGTGATGTTGACAAACCGCTTCGCTAGCTGGGCTGTCTCCGGTCCGAAGTCAATGGATAATGACTTGGCCTGCGTCACGTTCACAAAACATCAAGTCGGTAGAAGAGGAAGAAGAGGTCGAAGCTCACGCTGTCCCAATCCATTTTTAGTCACCCCTGAAGAAGGAGTCAAGTCGACCCCGAAACGTTGGGAACTGTTTGTTTCTAAACTTTTGGTTTGAGTTTTTTTTTTCGGATTGTTTCCCAATTAGGCAGATTTCTGTCGAAGATGTTTACTTTCAAGTCATTATCCATTGACTGCGGACCGGAGACAGCCCAGCTAGTGAAGCGGTTTGTCAACATCACCCGCAGCATCGCTACCTACAAGACCAATATTGACTTCACGAGGGCCTGCCAGGACTTGCACGTGATTCCCCAAAGCCTCCGTCTCAAGCGCCTCGTACGTCCATGGCCTGCGTCACGTTCACAAAACATCAAGTCGGTAGAAAAGGAGGAAGGGGTCGAAGCTCGAGCTGTTCCATTCCATTTTGAGTCACCCCTGAAGAAGGAGTCAAGTCGATCCCGAAACGTTGGGAACTGTTTGTTTCTAAACTTTTGGTTTGAGTTTTCTTTTTTTTTCGGGAAGTTTTGTTCTACACGTCCTATGCAGAGAGGTTAAACGTTTCGCTCCACCCCTCAAATTTGCTCCAAGCGGCCGTCGCACTCGCTGACAACAACACGAAGAAACAAAATTAGGTGGGGAGGCTGACGAAAAGGCGAGGCCAAAGAAAGGTGAACAATGCAGCTAAGCACCTTTTTCATTCTGTCCCACTTGTAGTACTGTAGGAAAGGAAGACAATAATGTTTCGTTGCCGAGGCTTGGAATATCACCTTTGGTTTTAGGGGGGGGGGGGGATTGTGAGAGGATGGAGGTTTGGGGTAGATGTTGCAAAAAATATGTTATGAGAAAGTTAAAAACAAATTGTTGCCGCGAGGATTTGATATCAGTTCCCCCGAGTGTAAAGCGTGCGCTGTACCACAGCGCAACAGCCGTATCTGTATTTTTCTTTTCGGTAGGCTTTGCGAGCTGTCAATCATAATGCAAGACACGCAGAAAGCTTTACTCACTTTTGCATCTCGTCGTCTAATAATGGCATGTGTTGAGGAGACGTTCGCACATCAGTGTTGCTCATCGCTCGCTCGATGGCAGCAGTTGCGGTAGTGTCGAAACGGTCTTATTGCGCGTCCGGACATTGGCGTGTGCACCTACGCGCGAGTAAAACAACCCGGTGCAATGTGCGTTGGAAAAATAACCGTTGCCTGGTCCAGACGCGGCACAACATTCGGCTCGCCTTTGGGCTGGAGAAATCAAGAGAAACGCAAAGTTAATTATAAAAACAATTAAGAGCAGGATTATATTTTTTATTTAACTAAGTTGCAGACCAAACGCTTACCACCAATACCTCATTGGCCATCAATCTCCGTACATAAATTAGCCACCGCCAACGTGGCCAACCCTAAACACCTTACTCTGTTACTTTTTTTTTAGAGATTTGTGGTCCAAAGATGCTAGATGATAACCTTACTACCAGGCAGTGAAGCCTAACTCTGGAACTTGTTTAGTGATTTGGAACCAAAGACACCGAACTTTTACGAAGGAAGTCTCTGGCACTTGTTATGCAATTTAGGCCGAGCAATCGCCAGATTTCAGCTTAGGTATCATTAAATGAAGCCTAACTTCCACACTTCTTTGTCGATCTAAGCTCAGAAATGCCAGATGGGAGCTGAACTCCCAGACAGAAAGCTTAACTCTAACCCTTGTTTGGCGGCTTTGGCCCATAGCGGCCAGATGACAACCGAACTATTAGGGAGTGAAGCATAACTTTGGCACTTATTATGCGATGTTGCCGCGGGCGCAGCTGACCAAGTAGGCAGCGCGCCCGTGGCCTAACGGTTATCGCGCTTGCCTTCTACGCAGAAGGCCAGGGTTCGATTCCGGGCCGCGTCTACACATTTTTTGATAATGCTGTAATGTGATGTTCTGGTGAATTCGAGAACCGTCTTGCTGATTTGAGGTTAGAATGTTCCCCACACCGAACCTTCTACGCCGCATGTTCCACAAGCCCACGCGGGTACAAAGAGGGCTCCGCGTGGCAGGCCGGAGTCAGTTTCGCCCCAGCGTTCGACTCTGCTCTTTCGCCGACTTCGACGCCCGCGACGCTCTACTGTTGTCTTTTGTTTCCCTCTTTTTTTTTTTTGGGCACAAGTTCGCCCGATTAAATGTTTAGTTTACTCAGTTATTCACCGCCTCATCACTTGTCATTCGTGACAATACGAGCCCAAAAATGCCAGGTGACAGCCGAACTATCAGGCAGTAGTTGGCACAGTTAGCGCAGGCTTTTCGATTTTGGCCCGAAGAGGCCTGATGAATTCAGAACTACCAGGGTGTGAAGTCAAAATCTGGCACTTTTTTGGCGAATTAGGACCAAAATACGCGGACTCTTACCAAAGGAGATCAGACATGGCTGTACTTTGGCTTATTCGGGCCTCTCAAGGCCGAAGACCCTTAGGCGATTATCAAATTTGGGCCCAGATATTTGTGCGACATTAAAATATAGTAACAGTTTTTTAGACATACAATTAGGAGCGACCCAACGACATAGCTCTAAATATCTTTGATACTAAAGTAACTAATGCAATTTAGTTATAATGGTTTAACTAGAGTACTAAATGTCACTAATTAAGCCCAGATACAACCGTGAGTTACCGGGACGTCCGTGAATTTCCGAGGCGTGGCAACCAATCTATTCAATTAGTAGCTTTTCACGCTGCATACGATGCGCCAATGTTCGATAACTCGCTTATTCATCTTAGCTTGACCTAGCATATTCAGTCTGAGGCTTCTCTGGTAATGGTCCGTAACGTGCTAAATAGTATTTAAATACAGCAGTGACCGAAATGCAACATACGGATAAAGATCTAGGATAACAACGTTATTGGAATCATTTCTATATTAAAATCGTTTTTCTAGTGCTGTGCGGTTGTAACAGATGAGAAAACAATGGGTAGGGAAACGGATTGCGAGTGATGTTTTTTGTTCTTAAGTCAGCCCTATTTTCATGCACAAAAAAACAGAGCAAAGAAAAAAAAGTGTATACAGGCAAAGTGGGGATAGTTACTGCTCTCGCCCCGTCGATATCCTCCTCGTCTTTGTTATCTGTGCGTTGTTTCTAGTGTTATGAACCAACTCGCCTGCATCATCGTCACTTTCTTTATGCATTTACGGAGATATTGGCAATCTGAAGGTTTACCGGAGAAGAGGAACACACGCAAAATCGGTGAAGGATATGTGGGAGAGTGGCATGTATAGCATGGTTTGTCAATAAAATTGATTTATCATAAATGGCGTTGCGTGGCCGCAGTAACGTGAGCAAAGTTTTCTAAGATTCGTGTGAGAGTGGCATATCATCCATGTTTCCCTGAAATTTATTCAGCTGCATTTTGAGACGTGTGTGTTTGTATCTGTCTAGTCCGTTCGTTTGCTGTTTAAATTATAAGAACAATATGCATATCTATGCCTCAGATGTCCAACGTTATAGTGCTGACGATTGCAAGCGTTCTTGACTGAGTTGAAAGGAGCACTTAACTATACAAAATAGTTTTATTTACCTGTTATGGATACGTAATTTTACGAAATAGCTTTGCCCGAAAACAAATTTACCGCAATATTTTTGTCGCGAAAGCCATTTGAGTGATTCAGAAACACGCCTCTATTTTGGACTTGAAATCTTTTAAAAATAAGCATATTTCGCGATCGCTCCTAGCTCGGAGTAAGCTTCGTGACAAACTTACCCCACTGAAAATTCCATCAAGATACGTAATTTGGGACGCTGACTGCCAGTCAGCAGCCCTGGTGGAACGTACCCTGATGGTCCATCAGATGACGTCTGACTGCCGCTGCCAAGGGAATTTCATCAACAAGGGAAACATTTATATAAGAGTAAGGCTATACGCACTCCGGAGTGCATTTCAGGCGAAATGGCTATACGCACTCATAAATATCGCCGAATGCCTCGACAAAACAAAATGTTCGAGAAAAAAGAAGAAAAAAAAGCAGACCCACTGCGGATCGAACACGCGTCCACTTGCGTACAAAGCGGACACCTTAACCCCTATGCTATGTCATCTTTTTTTTTTTTATTTATTGCCAGGTAGACATGGGATTGCTGTACAGATACGTTGTTCACAAACACGTCAGCGAAACTTCAGTGAGCGTGGAGTGCTTATACAGATCTTATTGTAGCCAGGTTGTCTAGGACTGGCAACCAATCTGGGCCATCTCCTGAAAAGCTGTACACTTCCCTAATTTTTCGGATGCTTTCAGTAAAATACAGGCACACAGGTCGCGCGTCGACGTCTGCATGCCGCACTGCCATGCGGCTCCTCCAAATACTGTGGAGTCCTACGACCATAATTAAATCATATGGCACAGAGTCCGTGACTTCAACTGGCAGATACCGTATCCCATGTCCATTCAACGGGAGGTCTTTTTTCAACGTTCGCTGGAGAACGTCCCAGTAAAACACTGCATCCCAGCAGTTTAAGAACACATGCTCGATAGTTTCGGGTTGCTTACACAAAAAACAATTCACAGACCAGGGAACGTACACACCTTTTTCATGTAGCCATGTTTTAACCGACAGCGTCCCAGTATGTAATTTAAAGAAAAACGTTTTCATATTAGCAGGTACCAGCATTTTTTTAACCCGACTGAGTACATCCTGTCCAGGGAGAGCACTGTACAACATTCGATAAATGGGAGGTGAAAAAGACATTTCTATTAAATCTTTCGTTAGGCGTTTTCGTGACACATTGCATAAATATTCTAACGAAAAACGAGCTACTAAAAATCTGTAAGCACCAACAACTTCTTTTAAATAGGCACTAAGTGGCCCAGACCCTCCGTCACAGGATGAAACGATAAAATCAGGTAAGGCGTCACACAAATGAACCTGAAAAACCGCACGCAAAAAGGGATTGGTTTGATCCCGCAGGAAGATAAAGCGGTTAACAACTTGTCGAATAAAGAGATGGGCCAAAGAGAGGCCACCAGATCGGACACGTCGAAACAGGTTCACCCGACTGGTTCGCTCCCAAGAGGAGGCCCAAACGAAAACAGCGAAAACACGATGCAACCTTTGAATGGAAATACGAGAACAGTGCAGTACTTGAAGAAGGTACCATACCTTTGCAACAAAAAATAGGTTACACACAGTGGCGCGTGCGAACATTGACATATGCCGGCAACCGCTCTGCGTTGCTTTATCATGTAACTTATCAGCTTCTTCGCGCCACAAAAGTGCATTATCACGGTAACACTCTAGTGGGACGCCTAGATAACGGGTTGGTAAGGTCTCCCATTCGATATTTTCGTACACTCTCGGCTTCGATGGCCACTCGCCATGCCAGAAACCCAAACACTTTGACCAATTCACTGAACACCCAGTTTGCAGACAAAAGGTCTTTGTGATTTCAATTACTTTTTTAACACTCTCTGTCTCAGTGCAAAATATCGCAATATCATCCGCGTAAGCCAGTATTCGGACTTCGCACGTGTTCAGAGCAAAACCGCGAACGCTCTGTTCATGAATAATGCGCAAACAAAAGGGTTCTATATACAAAGCAAACAATAGTGGTGACAGCGGCTATGCTATGTCATCGCTTAGAAAATTCGATTGGACCGTTCGTTTTATACGAGTTTAGCGGAGTGCGTATAGCCATTTCCGTCCGTAGATAAAGCTCGAATTCCGAGGTGGCAATCTTGCATGGTTATGAAACAGTTCACAAGCCGAGGTGGCCATCTTGCATGGCTGTAAAACGGTTCACAAATCCTTAAAAAGAATGTAAATCATGACATCAAAAATAAAAAAAGTGTGTATCCGTCTTTTGTTTCTTTTTCCCCTTTTGAAATTTGCGTTTTTCAGGCAAAAGGGACATTCGTTTACAAATGGGACCAGGTGCACCGTAAGCATGTTTCAAAGAAACGCCCTGGATGTCTGAACATTTTGGGACGACCGTATACACTTTAATTCACAAAACCTATGCGACTCCGTTGAAGCTAGAGAGCAAGCATGAATGCTACGACAGACAGCCCTGGCTTCCACGGACGAACGCGAGCACCAGACATATTTGAACTACGCTCGCGGATGCTTTTTGTCTGCACTCTTCATGAAACAATAATAATGAGGTGCGACACAGCGGCAAGGCCAATAGCCCATGCCAGATAGAAAGGTATCAACTTTCTAGCCCAAACCTCTCGGACCGAGTCAGGAGCATTTTAGTATTACAGCGCGAGATTCCGACAATGAGCGCATCGCTCTAAAGAATGCTTCGGCTGCATATGCAGTTAAGCCTTCAGCATGTTATGCAAAACACTCGTACATCAATCGCCGTACTTTAGTTCTACTCACCTGCCATGTAGATTACTTTCGCGTCGTAGAACGATCCTTTTGTTCGCGCGTCTCCGGCCCAGTAGACCTGCTACACCTTGCCGTCTTCAACTACACCGCTAAAGTCCCTTACATCGTCGGAACTCACGACAGGCTGGGTCTCGTCGAGTAGAAATTCTACTAAAACATAAGACATTGTAGAGCCTGGGCAGGATCAACAGGTTGGAGCAAGCGGGTAAACAAAACGAGTCGAGAGCGATCGCTCATGGAAGCTCGGCGAAGCCTCTATGGGCGAAGCGAAAGTGGCGTGTTCGGCGTTTCGGCGGGCTTCTGATCAGGGTTGTCGGTCGGTTGCGTGTCATATCTCTAACATCAGCGGTTTTATGGGCTCACGTACCGAAATCGTCTTCTCGTGCATAGATTATTTTTCATTTTCATAGATTTGACGAAATAGTGGTATCCGAACAAACTTTACGTCCTTTGACCGTACATCTGTCTGCACGTCAAAGCTTTTGACGTACAGTCAGAGACAATCGATGTACCATCAGAATCGCCACCAAGAAATCTTGACGGCATTTCGCGGCGGCCGACTGCCACCAGGAAACCATCAGAAAGCCGACAAGGGGGTCTGACTGGAGTTTGATTGTCGGTCAGAGCAACGTGTTGGCCAATCAGACATGCTTGACGTGCAGTCAGGCACAGTCAGCGGTCCACTAGAAAACATTGACTGTCAAACAGGGTTACATTGATGGATTTTTCATTCGGGATATTTTGATAAAAACGTATTTTTGGCTATAACATTATTTTGTTTTCGAAGTGTCTCTTCTGAAGATATATGCAAATTGTGTCAAGAGAGCTCGAGGTTCCTTTAAATGTCATAGCCTCTTGCACCTGACATTAGGGTAGTTTTTATTCTAAACTCTTCTAAGAGTGTGCGTGCATATTGCATTTTTAATTAGGTAGTTTTTTTCAACTTTCTATACGTGTTTGTTCGTGTTGATTTTTTTGTTTTTTTATTTTATACTACCCCAAACTTTCGAATCTGTCAATCAATTTTGCATCTCGCAATGTACATTGGGTTAAAAGTCTGGTGTATGATTTATTCCTTCACTTAATAAACAGGACCTGCCAAGGAATACATTGCGTATCCACGCCTACTAGAGGAAAGAGGAACAAATGGGGAAAAGTTATTGCATATTAAGGATGGATTAACACTGCGATTGGAGGAAATTTCTTCAATGGGAGAAAATTTTGTCTTCACCGAAAGAAATGGCGCTCAGATAATTCGCAGACAGGTATGTTTTTGTTGATATATTACTATTCTACATTCTTCATGATCGTATAGGCCCAAATTAAAAAAAAACAGCATGGCTTTCTGAAATATCATTTGGGATTTATATGGCAATAAATTATCTTTCATCTGCCAAACAGAGTTAGGCTTGTTTACCTGTGAATTCTGCAGCATTTTCGGCTGAGCTGACGACATGAATATATCTACTACTCATATTTCAAATTAAAAAGCGGCGACACTACAACAGGTTTGAATGTAAAGACTGATAAAGGGGGGCATACAATTAGAAGAGGTAGCTCTTACGAGTTTTAAATTAGTAAAGAAAATATGAAAAACAAATGAAGAACTTTTACAATTTTCTTTTACGCCGAATTAAGCCGCAGCCCTCAAGCAGGATGAGAGGAGGGTACGGAGGGGAGAATAAGCCCCCTTCCTTCCTCGCTAAATTAAGCGAGAAAATGTTTCCGCGAAATTTAGCGTGGGAATTTACCCTCGTGACGTCACACGTGACATCTCGAGGGTAAATTTAACGAGAATATTTTTCCGCCAAATCTTTCCCCGCTAAATTCAGAGGGAATACTGGCAATGTTAGATGCGTATGGCGTCACGTGACGTCATACGTCACGTGTTTTATATAATGACGTCGCACGTGACGTCATGTGTAACGTCAGGAGGGTAACATTCGTGAGGGTAACTTCATAACACTCGTAAGGGTAACCCACATGAGACTCGTGAGAGTTACCCTCGTGACCCTAACCCCCGCAAACCTCACAAGGTTAATTATTGTGAAGTCACACGTGACGTCACGTGTGACGTCATTATGGGAAATGTCCCATAATCTAACGCGCGGTTGCGCCGATGGCGACGGCGACGCCGCTCAAGACGGAAACGGGCGCCTAAGAGCTGTGCTCTAAAACGTGCTTTATACGAATTTGCATGTAATTAATGCCGGAGTGCCTGCGCCATAATGGGGTTGCCGTCACATCTTTGAAATACCTCTCTAATATTTTGTTACTAGTTATGGGCTTTTTGCCACATATATGGTATATGATATGATGCTCCTTACAATGAAATTATTTACTTTATTTACATTATGTTTGATGGGGTTCAATGAAAACTCTACGCTGTCCAGCTAACTAGTCCTCAGACCCTACCATGCGCCTCTTCATGTACACGTGCTGCACACAACGATGAACAGCACGCAACGTACAGATACATCAAAAATGAGTGCAAGAAACATGTGAAAATCGTTTCTGTACAAAGCAAAAAAAAAAATCCAAATGATTTAAATAACTGGGCCGCATATATAAGCACATGTAATTAACCACGAATCGTCCGTTTTTAGACCCAAATATTTTGGGTTGAATGTTATTTGCAAAGCAATTTCTTTAACCGACA
The DNA here is from genome assembly GCA_037355805.1 of Ixodes ricinus. NCBI lineage: Eukaryota > Metazoa > Arthropoda > Arachnida > Ixodida > Ixodidae > Ixodes > Ixodes ricinus. Next base: position 4,472 of record JAZHYW010014019.1, on the reverse strand, counting down.
TGACAGGGTAAGATTACGCATTCGGAAGCCAAAATTTGTACGCTGAGAGTCCATCCTCGACTTTTGTGCGTGACGGAAAGGGTAGGACAACAAATTACTTCCCAACATCGCTAAGGTTTGCAAAAAACGTGTACCCCTTATTTTGCCCTCTTAAAACCAGGGGATAATCGGTAGTCGCCTTGCCTATAAACCATAGTCATATTAAGGTTCTGGAACTGGTATGGGATTAAGCAACATCAAAAACACACATTCAAAACTTTTCCTGCCGATAAAAAATGCTTTTTAGGATTCGGTAATGTTGACGTGCACCTAACAAGGTGGCAGTAAGCTAAATTCATATTAATAGACATAAGGCTTCTCGTGATACGACCCTCTCCGCATGTGCTCCCCTCGCTTTCCCTCTCAGAACGAGACGCCGAGTTCTTGCGGACGCAGTCGATTTCCTCGACAACCCGCACGGCGCTTGCCACCTAACGATGCGGGCATGCACTCACCAACGAATTTCGCGCAATCCGTCCGCACTCCCCGTTTGACGTCTTCGCCCTTTCCTCCTTTCTGCGCCATTCCTCTTTTGTTGACCTGGTGACGAACCAGTTGAGATACACCCTCATCCCTCTCTCTCTCATTTCACCATCTCCCCTTGGGCTCCCGGTATCAGCCACCAGCATATCATTAAAATATTTGATTTGTTAGTCATAATACGTCTAGCCTTGTCCGTCCCTTTGTTTATTCTTTTCGGTGTTTTAATCATTACCATCGCGCTCACCAAAAATTTAGATGTAAATCAATAATTGAAAATGCGATAGAATAAAAGCACCACCCACGAGCTAGATTCGGATTGAGGTTGGTGATAAGGTATTTCACAACATGTTTGCATTAAAATCACTCCGAGAGTCTTAAAACAACTTTTTCAATTGATGACGAATCTATCCTTTAGGTTTTTAATTACAAAATACTTAATATAGGTCGAAAACTACCGCTTTTTACTAAGGTTTATGTTTATTACCTTGTTATCCCTTCATCGTTTTGATTTTATTGTAACTAAAGTATGGTTGGCTATGTCAGTTGCTTTATTATTACAGACAATATATGCGCGTATCATCAGCGTAAAGAACATATTTGGCATCAAGGAGAACGTTTATAGCATCAAGTATATAAAACTTTAACAGAAATGCTCGCAATATGCTTCCTTAAAGAACACCGAACCCGATGCGTATTGTAGTGGAGGGAAAAGCATAATTTTACGCCAATAAGGATGTCCATTTATTTATCTGAAACACTCTAAACATATATTCGCGACCGAGGTTATACTTACTTCACTCTATAAATATTTAAAAAAAGTTGACGAGATTAAAAAAATCTAGAGTGCTACCATCCGGTGGGCGATAAAACAACAGTTTTATTATTATGCACACAAAATATTTCTACGTTATTTGTAATGAAATAATAGTCACTAACAAAAATCGCACTCTATACCTTCTCTTGTTAAAATAACTCACCCTTCATCGGGCGTTAAAGTGCAATTTAAACAACACGTCTTATATTGTCAAGGATAAAAAAATGAGTAACAAATCTGAACTTAAACTAAACATTTATTCAGGCCAACCTGTGCCAAACCAAGAGAAAGGTGCATCATACTGCGTGGGCGACGGAAGGGCTACTGACCCCAAGCTGCCCATTATCCCTGCTTTTAGACACGCTCTATGTTTAGGAACGTTCCGAACCGAAACACAGGATAGCCGAAAATCAACTGGAAATATTCAGAAGAGTACAAAATATTACAAGAAAGAACCGGGCCGAGTCGGGTGCGACCCCCGTTCCTCCGAGTGGCAGCAGCGTGCGTTGCCAACTCCGCCATGTACGCGGAATAATGGTGGTATGAAGTGGAACAGGTCTGAATAATCAGTATACAATGTTTCGGTAAATATGGCGATATCGAAGAAAACACAAAATTGTCGAGAAACCTGTTTAAGGTTGTTTCTTTTATCCACTGATTACTGCGCGTTCAGGTGAAAACACTTAATCGGAAAGTTTACTTTTAATCAATGTGACGTTTTAAATTCACGGGAAAGTAATTCAACCATTTTCCATAAAAAAGGCATCAAAATCTACTCGAGCTCCAGCGAATCGTCCTTAGTTCTTAGTACGTATCCTCATTCACCAAACTTTACAGAGACAAGATTGCTGCCACTCCGGTTCCCTACATAATAAAACCCAGCCAGTTTTGCGAACTCTATCGCTATCTGAAAGAACACCTTTCTTTTTCTGGTTGTTTTATTCAATAAAAAGTTCGAACTTCATGCCGCACAGCTTTTTTGTTTCTGAGAAACCACTTTGACTTAATTTCTTGTCTAGCAAAGTGAATAATTATGGACGGTACTTTGACGCGTTTTGCGGGTAATGTGCGTAAGGCAACTAACTCGTTTTTTATAAAGGACGAAGCTGCAATCTGAACGAAACCTCATGAAACTTTTCATGCAAGTTATAATTTTCAGGTATACTGATTTTATTAATTTCTAAATTGAGCTTTCTCGTTTGCCGCTCGACATTATTTGTCCTACCTCGTAATCCGACGCTTTCATGAGCCTGGTGTCGTTTTTATAGAACGGCTATACGCTTAATAATTTCTTTAATGTGTTTTTTATTTGTTCTGAAGTTGCTTTGTAAGGGTGTCGTCACACATTTCAGAGAGCTTTTAAATTTTCTAATTCTGTCCCCGGCTATTTCAAGGGGCCAGATAATCCAGCTTACGATTCACTTCCTTAAGGAGGGTTGCTATGACAGGCTAATGTTTGTTTTCATGCCCGAGCCGGGCATGAAAACAAAAGAGACGGCTATAAATATGTTTGGCGCTGCCCTACTTGCAAATTTGGAAAACCTAAGAAGAGCCGTCTTAGGTTAGCCAAATTTGCAAGTAGGGCAGCGTCAAACTATTTTATAGCCGTCTCTTTTAGATATAAATGTTGTCTCCGCTACACCAGTGCAGTCGCCCAAGTGATAAGGCAGTCGGCAATCCGAGCATGACGACACATTCTAAGTTTCATCCAGTGCCTTCTCACATTGCAAACAAATGGCATTCTCGTTGCAAGACATCTTCCAGTAAAAGGCAAATCAAAAAACACAAAACAACAACAGCACTGTGTGTGGGAGTAGCAGCAGCAGTGACACCAAGCACTTGGTATAGCAATATCAAATACGAATCGAACCTAAAATAGCACAGAAAGAAATGGGGCATATGCTACCACCGACGCTGCTCTCGCCGCCGAGGTTACAGTTCACGCGACCGAGTGGCTCTTATATCGCAGACATCGGGGCGGTGCTGCGGCACTTTAGCCGTTGACCAAAGGCACGCGTGCTGTTGGCAATAAATGTTTCTTAGAATAACTTTCCAATGTGCTCATTCCAAGCCGGTCCAAATGTTCACAGCTTTCCAGAAGCCCTCCGAGCAGTGCTCAACCTTCAGGAAGCTGAAAATAAAAGAGAGAGGGGTCAGCCGTTTGCTAAAATTGACGCTGTGGCCGCTGGCAAAATGAACACCCGCGCGACTATATGGCCTTGATATCGCAGCAATTGCGGCGGCGTTGTCAGAGTTAAACCCGTGACCAAACACGCATGCGCTGATAAGGAATAATGCTTTTTTGGGGTTCATTTTTTCCGCTGATTACTTGAACCATGTCCGAAAATTCAGTTTCCCGGCAGCAGTCCGAGCAGTGGTTATCTTAAAGTGTGTCTGCAGCTATGACACCGCCTCTGCGAAATGACAAGCAGCTACACCTAAAACATTAAAAAATATATAAAATATTTTAGTGATCATGAAATCCAGCCTGCAAAATTATCAGTATATCATTCCTAACTTTGTGATAACAAAGGCAGAGTGCAATTAGTGTATACGGCAGCATTAGTAATTCGCTCATTTCTCAAAATGTTTAGAGGCTAATCAGCAATGAACTTAATAAAACACGTGGCCCATGCCAGAAAAACTCTTTCGAGTAGCGCGTTTTAATAGCCTTCATAATTATTACAATAATCTTATATTTGATGTCAAACACATGCTGAATAAGTAGCAAAGCTTAAATTGTTTGCTTATAATACTAAAAATAAGAATCGAATGTTTCGTTATGTTTAATTGTTAAGAATATCTCTCTGATTTAATTAATTTCTCAAGAAAGCTCTAAAAATTTGAAACATTTGCTGATGAGGTATGCAGCCGACTATTACTGATGCGCTAGACTTTAAAGTAAAATATCGGGATCTCACTTGCCAAAATAACGAAGGGCATCTGGCACGCCCCAGCGGAGGATTGAAGATTAATTTCGACCACCTGGGAATCTTTTGACGTGCAACCGAATGCTCGGTTACACGGCGCCTTCTCCGCAAGATGCCTTCATCACATTGTCGCGAATGACAATTGATGAGGCGGTGAATAACTGAGTAAACTAAACGTTTAATCGGGCGAACTTGTGCCCAAAAAT
>JAZHYW010014017.1:0-14497 GCA_037355805.1 Ixodes ricinus | reverse complement strand
AAATCTTTAGTTCGGTTACGTATTACTCAGACACAAAATTTTATGTCGACTCTGTAGCAATATTTTGGCTATGATCTGTTGCTGCTATCTTTTGTGGTAATGCGACACACAGTCAGACCTGCATTGTGTTCGACCATAAAACACACTTATTAGATCGCGAATGTAAAAATTTCGTCATAATATTCGCATATGTGGCTGGCGTTGATTTTGACGTCTTTTGGTTGTAACGATGCATAGCAAAATAGAAAGAATACTTAGGCCCTAAATTTCCTGAATCATAGATTGTTATTACTTCATGTGTGCGTTTAAATGCCTCATGTTTTGGTTTGCAAGCAACCTCATTACATCCCGGCAGTCTTCACGTGGGCTAAATATATTTCCGTTATGCTTCCGTGGTCTTTCAGGCAGGTTGGACTTGAGGTCGTGGAAGTTAAAGTAGATGCAAAACGCATTTGCCTATTCTTTCATAGAATTGAAGACGTATGCTACCTAATGAGTTCACTGAAAGTATTCAGAACATTAAAAATGTCCTCACATCTGACCCAGCTTCCAGCGCGGTCAGTTTTATATTTCTCGATGACCATTAGACGTCTCGTGTGCCTCGAGCGTTGCCCGTGCAAAGCAAAGCACTGGCGAAACGTGTCGAGCGGTGGTTGTGAGTCTTAGACTTTTGAAAGATACGTCTTGTGAATTCCCATCCTCTAGTCATATAGATAATGATTTACGTTGAAAATAAAATGTGTGTGTATGTAAAGATTGACAGCCATTGCCTAAGGCATGTCAAATTACAAATTGTGAACCTATTAGAAATGCACCATTCAAATTAAGTCAAAAACACAGGTTTATCCACCCTCATTACCTCTGAGTTAATAATGCACAGTGATTTACGTACACAGGTGGCACGAAGTTTGTCATTGTGAATCTAGTAGTGAAATATGTTAAGTCTAGATTTTCTGATCATATGAAAAAGCAGACTTTCCGATTCCCTATCTTTTGTTATACGACAGTACTCAGTAGCACCTATGATCGCGTTCATACCGAACTTATGTAATTTGAATGCGTTATCAGGGTAAAATCACGCAGTGGTTCAAAGAAGAGGAAGAATTTCACTATATGCGTTTCCTCCTTCTGACTGAACATCATTATTTTGAGTATTTTTGAGTATACAGAATCTCACACTCATCGCAGTTGAGTGCTTTCCGTGGATAAAATTATTTAGTACTTGGTAATGCTACATTACGCCATGAATTCTTAAATATATCACATTTCGAACTGAATTAGCTATGGTAAACATATCTCTTACCATAGTGATGATGAGAAGAAGGTATTTTATCAAGTCTTCCAAAGTATCAAAATGCTTGTGGTGATGCTTGTCCACGACAAGTTTTACTTCAATCTCGAAAACGGCGGGAATAGTTACAGGTTTTGGAGTAGCTGAAAGCGGTAAATGCAAAAATAGATTGCAGAGACTTAAGGCGCCGACATCGAAACATTGTCTCTAATGAGCGTAACAAGCGTCAGATTCGAGTTTGATCTATTGTTTCGGAAAAAATAATCAACGAAATATTAGCCCTATACAGGGCTGGGCAGTATCGCGATAGTGTCTGTCAGAGATATCTTTCGAGTAATCTGTATCTCTGTATCGAGATACATTTGAGAAATGTATTTGCTATCCCAGTAGTTAAACATATTTACAATGTATCGCTTCTATCGCGATAGTTTACCAGAATTACGTCTCATTACATTTGTTTTCATTTTTACGATACATTTCGAAGCTAGAACGTCTGTTTGGTGCAAGATGATTCAGAATTTATAATATGAACCCGCCATACAACATGATCCATCACAATAATTAACATTTGAAAGTGGTTTAAAGAAGGCTTTTTGCAAGAATAACAGAATAAGGTCCTGTCACAAAACCCTCCTCTCTTTCCAATTTAGCAGAGCGAACGCTGTAAAGGAGTTGACTGAAGAAAATATACGGCTCTGTTGTACAATCTACGCACGCTAGGATTCGCTCAGAAGCGTATAAGAGCACGGTTTGAGATGCGCCTCCGGCAAAGTATGGTTCATTTCGTGCAGACGCTTTTGTCAAGCATGGCGTGCGGATCTTACCGTTCAGTAACATATGTGGCTCAGTGGGAGCGATATTCTTTAGCGGCATTAACTGTTATATAAAGAGTTCGAGGTAAGCTGAAGTGCATAAACTGACATGAAAAACAAAGGTGCACAAGCATAAATCCCCATTCTCATTCGCCATGACTAACACCGGGAACAAATGTATTTCTATTGTTATTTGTGTCTGTATTCCGGAATATTGTTTCGACGTTTCTTCAGAAGTATCTCAAGGATATCCCGTTATATAAAAGACGAATGTCATCTCAGTATCTGTATTTTGACCCTGAATACTTTTTGAAGTATCTGCGCTCTGCCTACTAGCATTATATTATTGATGAATAAGTTTTTGCGCATAAATAATGATTACATTTGAGCTCACTGTAATACCATCGAAACAAAAGATACATAATACATATATAAGTATAAACAGAATATGAATATATATATATATATATACCTTCTTGTACGCTCATCAAAAAATAATCGAATTTCCAATTTATTGTGTTTCTTATGTTATCACATTCGTACCACATTTTCTATTTGATTAATCGTTTCTTCATTTAATTTTAAAAACAATATCGCTCTATATCCACTTACGGATTCCTAGTTATCTCTTTTCACGCTTAATGAATCAATAATACTTTCCTTAAGGGTTTCCGGTATGAGGAATCGCACACTGAGTGAGTTCTATCGAAATCTTTACTCGAGCATATACGCAGCGAAGGGTAAAGTCATTTTAGTGCTTTTTAAACCGAAGCGCTCTTCGGTGAACATTTTACATTACATAATTGTTTTGGACATATTGTTTTTTCACATAATTTCTGCCAAACATTATTCAATGCACTTCTGGTGCTTGGGTGAGCCACCAGGGATAGTCCTGTGGGACTATGCACCAGGCGGCAGTTAGCAGCTATGGGATCGACCCAGTTACGACCGCACAGGTGAGGCTTGCGTAAAGCTCAGTGTGTAGGCATGAGCTTGACTTTGGAATACCTCAGGGCATCTCTGGATTATGGGGCCATTAAAACGGTTATGGGCTAACAAACAGTAATTTGTTCATCGGGTTTCTTATCTGTGGCCGGCAGGTGACTGGACGTGTGAGTATATCAACAACAGTTGCCGGCGTCTTTATCACGGGCCATCTTCTGGACGGAAGAGCCTATGACGCGGAGCAGGCACGCTCTGCGGAACTATATCAGAAAATATTGCAAGCTCCTCTATGGTCCCTTCAATTAGCGTCGCCCACATGGTGTTATAAAGAGCGCCTCGACTCTGAGAAAATTAAGAGAATAAACAGAATAAAGCATCTATCTTAAGATGCTCTGTTTTTATTGAACATTAGTCATGTATGGCATTAGTCCTTAGTGAACATTAGTCATAACTAGGGCTCTGTGTTTTCGGAGTTTATTTTTCGTAAATCCCCAATTTTCCGAAATTCTGAGATTAATTTCGCAGTGTTTCCTATTAAAAAATAATAAATAATAACCGGATGCAAACGTATGCCAGATAAAAAATAAAGCGCTCTTGTATCAATTAAAATTTCTTGAGTTGAATTTGGCGTTGGTGTCATTGCCAATACTAATTTGCCCCACGACAAAAGTCGCACACAAGTGTGGCTTCGACAAACGTCGATACCTTCAAATCAATGAACGGCCGGAGGTAGCCGCAATGAAGCTCGTAGTCATCCCGTCAATCTATCCCGCGGCCGCGCGAGGTTCAACTGCCCGTCTTGCCTATTTTATTCAATCTCTATTGTCTATAGCTTTCACTGTTACCCCCAGAAACATACCCTCTTTTTTCCCTAAATCCCATGGCCCAAACTGGAAACCAAAAGAGTGGATTTTGTCGTGACACGAATGGTACGATGACCTGTTTCCCTGAACCAACCTTGACGAGACAAGCCGTAAGACCCTCCTTTGGCAACGGTCCGAGGCTTGAAAGAGAATTATGGTTTCATTTCCCCAAACCCGCTGACCCTGCGCTGCTCAAAAAAAAAAAAAATGCTGTGTGTTTGTGTGTGTGTGTGTGGGGGGGGGGGGTGGCATGGGCACATAACAATTTGGAGTTTATCGGATAAATCCGAATTGACAAAAATTTTACCGGCGGGTGTTTTTCGGAGTTTTTCGGATTTATCCGAAAACACGTAGCCCTAGTCATAACTCAGAGCACCACATGATTCATGATATTCTGAAGTACCCAAAAGTGTCCAGCAGGTGAGAGCCAACACAACATGCGATAGATATTAAGGAGCGCCATGTGAATGTTATGCGAGACGCTGTTCCGACGCAGAAAAGTCAAAAGAGATAATTTACTTCTACGCATCGTCACTGGGCACGAATGCAGAGTCCACCATGCCCAGGCGGAGACGAAGATGTCTAGCATGAAATGAAGGTGCACTTAGTCAACGAGACCAAAGGTACGTGCAGTTCCGACGCAGGGCAAGAATTATGCTCACCCTCCTCTGGGACCATAAATGGCCAATATTGGAACTTTATATCCTCACGGAATTTATCGTAAAGAGCACGCAATTTTGTGTCCTACTTGAGAAAACTTCAACGTCTGTGATCAGATCCAAATTCCGGAGTTTTTTTACTTTTGGTGTGTTGCTGCAGTACGACAATGCGCGCCACCAAACGGCATGCGAACGAGGAAAAGCACGAATGTCCTACGTATTGCGTACATTCGGAATTCGCTATAGGCAAAGGACTTGGCACCAATTCATTTCAATTTGTTTGCTCCATTCAGAGAAGTTATTGGTGGAAGAGAATTTCGTACAGAGGGTCAGTTAAGAGCGGCTGTACATCACTGATGTCGGAGTCACCAGCGAGATTTCTTCCGCGGCATCCACGCGTTGGTTAAGCGTTGGCGCACATGTGTTGGACCGGGGGGGGGGGGTACACCTAACAGCCGGCAAATACATGCCTTGCATTTGCGTCACATTATCCCTTTCCTACGACAACTGGAGAGAGAGGGAGAAACCTGCTTTTGTACAAAGTTTGAGCGACGGGTTAATCTTCTAAAATGTTCTATTTGGAGAATAGCGATTTATTGGAAAGTGGGGAACATACGTAGTCGAGATGAAAAGAGAGGTCCTCGCTTGCTCTCTCCCGTATATATTATTATGCAGATAAAATATATCGCGGTTGTTGTATGTATCTTCCTGAATAATTTATAATGGACACGATAATAATCCGAGAGTAAAGGTAGGATTAGTAAAAAAAAACCATAATTACCTTTCCCCGCTGTAAGAAATGCCGAAAGCACATTCCACAAAAACCAAGTCATAGTGAAATATTTACTTACGTCTAATGTAGTAAGAGTTCAGAGCACGTGCTTTCAATAAAGCGTGAGGCTGAACTGAAAAATAATATATAAAAATACGTGTTATCTTATGTAATTTTCAATAACCGGTACTTCTTCTGGAGCAGAGAAACTCTCGCTAATATTTAAAACGTTTAAATTCAGCGCTTATTAGTCATAAGACCAGGCTTTTTTCGGAAATTATAATATTAGCAGTGAATGTATTTTTAAATTGCTTTAATTCGCGCTGCTTTTAGCTTGTTTTTTAATTTCAAAATCATTGTCTTAGGTAAGTGTTTTTTTATACCTCCATTAGACCTGCTTTCGAATTGGGAATAAATACGCATATTAGCTATGCAATACAACCAGAGGCTCATTTTGGAGAACAGGCACCGGAAATTACTAGTAAAGACTACAGAAAGGATACCTGAATGTATGTTCCGCGACAGTGATTATGAACAAGTTCACTGATTACATAAAGCTTATTGTGGTTGCTTTCTCAGCTGCTTTATTTATATTTAACCATAAGGTAGCCCGTTTACTTTTGTGCATGTCATGTTTTGTTTGTCTGGTTTTATAAATGATCCATGTATCATAGAGCTAGAGAAGGGAAATAGATCCTGCATAGTTATACAAGAAAAAATAATGACTTCTCACGACAAAACAAAATACACTTTATCAACACCGCGCCATCTAGCGGTGCCAATTCAAAACTATGCGCACTCGCTGGGAGTGGTCACGCGCGCCGCTCCGGAGAAGCCGCGGCAGCCATTATCAAGTATACGTTCGCAGAGGCCTGTACTCTGTAAACCCAGCATAGCCCCTTTCCAGATGCGTTTTTATTGCTGTGCGACACTGTGCAAGCAGAAGGGCGTGAGTGATAAACTCCCAAACAGGGAAAGATTTACTCCTTCGCTGCAAAAACACAACTGTCCACAAAAAATGCATCATTATAAGCCAAAATCCGTTAAGTCCGCGCTCGGAAACTTTCAAACTGAAATAAATCAGGGTACGCGCGCGTGTACGATGATTCATTTTGACTGCTCGCGCAGTAAAAATAACAATCATAGCTACCAATACACGCACATAGGTCTCCACTTGTATACTTTCAAGCGTAGCGTATGAGCTATTCTGAAATTCAGGTACCGTCTACTTCAAGGAGTCTTCATGTTTTCGTCCCGAGTGATCCGGTTTTTGAAGCTACCGTGAAGTCGTTATATGACGCCAGGGGGAACAAACATAACGGGAAATATACGAGGCTATAGGCTGAAGCAGTTCAGTCTTTGTGGCCACCTCTCGAACGTTGCTAATAGCCGCTGCTTCTTGATACAACTATTTGTTTCAGTACACTGTAAACGGCTTAATGTTTGCAATGATCTATTTGAGCGAATTCCGAGGCTTAGAAAACACAAGGATAATTATATCGCGAAAATAAATTACCCTACCGTAAGGGACAGTACGCGTGCTCCCCAAATCATGAAATATTGTGCCCGGTCAAATATTCCTGAAACCCACTCTTTGAAAAACTTGAGAAATATCAAGGCCGCGAAAATAAAGTTAACAGTATTTTATTTCAACATTGCCGAAAGTCCTAAGGGTTTAGACCGTCGTGTTCAAGACTTCCACAGCCGCCGAAGTTTAAGACGCGTTGATTAACGCGATCGTCCTAACGTCGGCAGCGATGGCGCGACAAGCAACACAACCGTCGTTGCAAACCTCATCGCCAACGAGAGGCGACAAGCTAATCTATCGCCGATGTAAGCCAGCGTTACCAACAAAAATTCAACGAGGTCAATCGCCGATGTAAGAACGAAGCCACGATAACAAAGTCGCCGTTTCGTGCGAAGGTGCATCCATGTAGCTTTCAGTCAGAAAATTTAACTGCGCCTTCGGTTTTGGTCGCTCGTCTTGTGGGCGACGTCGTAATTTACTTCATTCATAGTGCACCAATTAGGAATGTCAACCAAGCTCCTGGTCACCAGCAGCGAATCAGGACTATCGGCGATGGTGCTCATGATCGCGGCGTATACGGTATAATAGCAGCGCCTTGCCCAATTATAGTTGGCAGCCACACTTTGGAGCGCAGTAAAGGCAGCGGCTCATTCTTGCCAAGAGCGATTTCGGAAAGGGTCTAGTGAAAAATAATGTAGAATTCCACGTTGGCTAGAGTTCTTCCCACGTTTAACAGAAGTGGTGAACGAAATGGTATTCTCATTACTAAGGGTTGGTCGACGCACCTTGGTCATCCAATATCTTCATATTTTGCCATCACTGATAAGATACATTTTGAAGGCTGCGAGAAGACTAAACTACTGAAGACAAAACATGGAAGTAATCAATTTTGCTTTTAGACCAAAGTTTGACCTCAGCTTTGATCGATACAATTATGGGCATTACGCAGGGACCCCGGAACCGGGTGGGGGCAACGGGGGTTTGAGCACCCGCTGCCATTTTCCAGGGGGTGCTGGACAGTATGCTGAGCCCCCATGCGTTTGGCTCAAGGCCTACTGAACAATTCCAGCACCCCTGCTCCCTCCTCCCTCCGTGCCCGTATTGCTCAGCTCCACGTGGCTCTGCTTTTGTTACGGCTGGTTATACACCAAATCACGGCTAAACCTTCGCCGATGAAATTCCAGAAAAAAATTACGAAGTACAGCAAAGTGTCAGTAAACCGCGGACAACGCGCCACCTCAAAGAAAAATAAAAATAAAAAAATAAAAAATGCCGGCGCTTGCGGCTTGCATAGCAGTCAGGGACACCTCTTCTCTTCCCCTCCTCGGTCATTATTCTGGGGCTCTCCCATACGGCACTCGCGGTTTGGCCATGCGGGGGAACGCGGCAGCGCACTGTTTTTGTCCACTCAGCCAGCCGGCTTCGTTTTGCTTATATTTTGAGCAGTGACGTTTCCCAAAAAACGCAAGAATTTCTTCAAGCTTTTTTTTCTTCTTGCGGCTGCGCTTTTTTTTAGTTGTTGTTTTGGCGGTCTGAGTAACCACGAGGGTCGTGTAATTGCTTCCGTGGGGAGAGCAGAAGCGCGAGGCTGGGAGGTGGTCTGCGCGAGAAGAAAGCCCTTCTTGAACGAGGCACTGCCTGCGGATGTAGCAAGCTAAGTGAATAAAGTATCCCAACTCCTAAGGAAAGAGGAGGCCTTAGCAGGCGACACAGTTTGTCAAGGGAAAGATCGCATGCGGTCCGTGTTGAAGCGCCGCTATCACGGTTGTCGTCGGAAACATCAAAGAATCGCTGCATTCTTGCCTGTATTTGTGTGTCTGGTTTTCGAAACACCATTTGGTTCTTGGCGAGCCAGTCTGCTATGTTCAGGCAGGCACCCTAATTATACACCCGGGCGGTTTTACCCAGTCTTGGGCAGTAACTAGTTTCAAGTAACCCGTTACCGGGAAATAGTTACTTCTTTCAGTAACTGTAACTCGTTACTGCTTAGTGAAAATAACTTGTAACTCTAACAGGGTTACTATTTTTCGAAAGTAACTGTAATGAGTAACTTCGATACAGTTACTTCTCAGATTTATGTAGAAAAATATTGGAAACAGGACCGCGAAATCGGCTCGCAACTCATGAGGGAGTCCGAAGTCCTGATGCGGGAAGGGCACAGCAAAAACTGCTGCAGAAACCGTCTGAAGCTCGAAAAAAAAGTAAAAATAAAAATAAATTAAATTTTGGGGTAAGGCTGCTTCGCCAAGCTGGCTTCGCCAACTGGTGGGGTCACATTTGTGTACGTACCCGGCACGCATATCTAACAAAGCGCGGCATCTCTAAAGTGTTTCTCTTTTCTTCGTCCGGCGGAGGAAGCGAATGCTTTTCGCGGAGGACAGTTCTTGGTGATTGTCGCCCCAAATACCCGCAGGCATACGGGACAATCGATTTTCAGAACCTCGTATTTTGCGGCCAAGCATACAATTCCTTTCCTCTAACTTGAATCGTCCAACTAACAGATGCACTGTTGCGGGGTCTCGACTTTAGGCCCATTTGCTCTCCCCTCACCCTTTTTTTTTTGCAACCCAATTACCGGCCGCTCCCGTCCGCCCACTTGTCCCTTCTCGGGTCCCGTCACTTGAGAAAGAGTATTCGCTCGAACCGTCTGTGTCGTTCTGCTAGTTTGTGTGTTTTCTTGTAATGAAAGACCTCCCTTAGCGGGGACCAGAGGCACTTGTCATCACTTGATTTGTGGATATTCACGTCGTGGGCTTTCCGGGTGGTCTCTTCTAGTTGGGATGGTGAGATGGAGAAGCGCAAACGTGTCCGATCTGGTTAGGAAGTGGCGGTGAAAAGATCGCAAAAGTCGTCTGAAATTCTACACGTACGTGCCGTTTGCACCTCGATCAGTGCTTCTTTTGCACCGCTTCCCTGTTCAGCGGGTTCGACGAAGGAATGTTGCCGCAACATTGCTTTCCTAGTGTTCAAGAGAAGCTTCGTGTTTCATGAAAGATTGTGCGCACGCAGTAGAAAACGATTCGATTCACGAGTGGATTGGAGTGGCACATCTACAAAGCTGATTGCAAGGTATGACATATATTAATATTGACTTGACATAGGTACGATGTTTATTGCTTCAGTCCTGTTTCGCCTCACAAAAGAAATCCGAAATTTGAATTGACCGATTGTATAAACTCGCACCATGATTGGATATACCCAAGCTCTAGACGCGTGCTGTTGTATTCGTGTATACCTTATGGTAGTCGTGCACTCGTGCTTAATTTTTAAGTTCTTTATGGATCATCAGCAGGTATCTGCGAAATGCTTTATCATATAGTGGATTTACCTGCTCATAGAGGAAACTAAAAATTGAATTAGAAGTATCACAACATGATAATATTGGTTATTAGGAAAATCTTAGTTTTTTAAAAAATCAGATTCACTATCGTGAACAACACAATGTCTTACGAAAAATCGATGTTAAACAAGATGCACTTTAAGCAAAATTCCTTTTGAATTTTGAATTTTTTTTTGTAATATAACGACAAAGTAACGGCGCTACTTTAGCGAACTAACTGTTACTGTACTTTTTAAATTTTGTAACTAACTGTATCAGGGCTACATTTTTTCCCCTGTGTAACTGTAACACCGTTATATTTTAGCTAGTATAACGTGCTCATGACTGGGTTACTTCTACCCTCTTTTCAATACGACCATCAAAACAGAAAACAGTGCTGAAATAAAAAAGGCACTCGCCAGTGAACGTTTACACCCGAAAAACGACCGCGTCCACCGGAGGTAAACTTCTTGAAATTTTCAAGAATGCATTGTTATAACTTTCTACAGAGAACGAAGCTGCGCCGAGAAATTTCCCAGAATGCATCCACGATTAAAATACACCTTTGATGAAAATGTGAGCTTTCTACGCGCAGGCGCCGGATTTTCTAGTGCATTTTACATCGACACCGTAGATCGACGCAGCCCGTATAGCTACTACTGTTGGGTCAGATTGTGTTAACACCTCATTGCTTCGTGACAGGAATTTTGGATGAATGTCTAGACACACGGTAAAGATAGCGACAATAAACCTTTTTAAACTTTAAAATCTTGGCAAAGTTGTTTTTTTCTTTTTATTTTTTTATCCTCCTCCCCTTTACTTCGACCGCGAGCCCCCCCCCCCCCCCCCCCCCCCACGTAAAATACACTTCCGGGGTCGTTGGCATCACGAACTAGATGGCCAAAGGTTTCGAAATTTTTGTTTAGATACACTTTTCAAAGCCATCTTAAGTTACACATTTTTTGGTGTTTTGTTTCTGTTTGAAGGTTTAAGTATATGTCCACGTGCAATTAATTTGATAATGTGTCCTGAGACCAGGGCTACGCAAGGTATTTATTTTCATTATTCACACGATTGATTAATATAAATCCCTAAAAATATAAAACAATGTAATTTGTGCAGGGTACTGATACAACCAGGGGAACGTAATAGAGTCGGTTATTTCACATAATACGTCGTATATTTTACTAAATTAGTGTTTACTAACTTTTTCCAATAGTGGAAATAGACATATGGTATTAATTAGACAATTAGAAAATTTCTGAGCGTCATGAAGAACCATTTAATTTATTAATTTGAAAAACATTTGAAGCTGGTTGTAAGATCAACGAATGGCCTGAAATTTCTAGTCGTGCAACAGGCTTGCGGTCCGAAAACGCAGATGATAATCCTTTCATCCGCCTTTTCGTGGATGAAACGATTATAATGCGCGTGTCCCCCAGGTCGTATAGCTCACCTACAGAGGCCGAGTTATTTCATTTTTCACGGTTGTGTGTAAATAAATTTATTCGTATAAAAATAAAAACAACAACATCTGAATAGATTCATTACTTGAACTTTTATACTAATACATGTCAGTAAGAACACACAGAGGTGTCTTTTTTGAAGTGAGGAGTGAGACTACTAATTTGGAAAAACTCTTTCTACGTTTTGGAGGAATACCGACCCAATTTGGCGAATGCTACCCTACGTTGTCAAGCCTGTGAGCAACTCCTATATAATTAGCTGATCACGAAGTTCGTAAAGTAATAAAAATTGTTCGCCTTTAAAAAGGCAACTGCTTCAATATGTTGTACATAGAAAGACTCTTGAAAGTCATAGGTTAAATAATACACATATTAAAACAATTAAGGGGGATCTAACTTTTTTCTCCAATGGTTGCACTATTAACACGTTTTACAAAAATCACCTAAACAATACATTTTAGAAATGTAAGGTTTGTGATTATTCATAGTCCAGCATGCGTGTTTTAAAGCATACATTGAAAACACAATGATAATAAATTCATTATTTAATTATTCCCCGAAATTTGAAATGCCCTGAAAAACGGTTGTTTCAAGCAAGTTGCTTAAAATTGGAAGGAAGTCCGCTCTTACGATCTAAAACTGGTACTATGTAAAACAAATATGCAAAGGGTAATCTCACAAGTCTAACTACAATCTCGGGTTACCAGTATTTCCAAATATAAAAGTCTGACGTACGTGCATTACATATCGAGCGGTTTAGTTTCCGAAAGGACAACACAGTTCTTAAAGTAAAAAGGGACTGAATAAGAAATATTATGTGGAAGAATCAGTTAAGGGGAATGAGCAGTAAATCTTGGTGGAACAAACATTGTGCACAGATGTGCTCTTACATCAAATTTTACCTTATATAGTTCCAAAATCAGACTTAATATTGCGGAAATTAAGAAAGTCATGCATATGCACGTCGTAATTGCATAGAATTTAAATTAAAGTAAAATATGACTGCTTGGCAAGCATTCTAGCAGCCACGAAATTGCGAAATTAGGCTAAAAAAAAGTTACTTACGTATGTAATCATGCTTATAGTCAGCACGTACTTTAACCTCGGAAACATTGTGTGCAATGCTCCCATATTGAGATCGAGCCATAAACGGAAGCGGAGCAATTCTCAATGTGGGGCTTAGCATTCCATCCTGTATATTAATGCAATATTTACATGAGTATTCATTCCTTTATTCAATAGTCAACTTTTTCATTTTACAATAGCAGTCTGTAAGACTATTTTTATTTGCCAAAAACTAAAACAATAAAACTTCACTAGGTTATGTTCGCATGCTCGGCTTTACACACAATGACCCTAGACTCACGCAATTTATGATGTCAGTCACACGTACTTTAATGATCGAAGGTAGAACTACCCTACTACTATTTAAAATAAATTGTTTTAATCATGCAATCAAAATGTTTCATGGGGCTGGCTTAAGAAATTACTTTGTAAGCATCGCACTACTTTAAGGTAGGCTGTACAGATATTCAACTATCCAAAATGTTAACGTAAATTACCGTCTTCTCAATTTGCATATTAAACCTGCTCAGTGTAACATGCTTTCTAATAACGTTTGCAGGAATACAAATTACGGGGCGATACCATGCCGCAACAGTCACCTGTGACCAAACATTTATATCAGCTTATGCTTTTTTAGTATGCGGTATGTATGAAGACCCATATATATTAGTCTAGTTATTTGCGATACATAGATAATGCCCTATCGAATATTAATGATAAAACAAGTGAATACTATAATTAAAATGTACCCACAATTTCTACCCCTTTGTTCGTTTGCTTCACGGACACAGCGGCCAATTTGTGCTTGTCCTCAAACAAGCCGTCCTGTAGTTCTCTCGGGTTCATCTGGAAGGTACAGTAAAAGTGGCAACTCTCGTGATTTTAATGGCACTATTGGACCTCTGGTCATGCACTACTTAACTAAAGTTGGATTGAATAAACTTGGCAATGTTAAAGCAAGTTAATTTGTTCGCTTTTACATAAAATTTATATAAATTTTAGAAGGGCCAAATTAAGCAAAAAATATTACACGCTCATTGTATCGTTTTTATTTCTAAAATACAGTACTCTGGCTATGTTTATACATCGAAAGTGGTCGACACAAAAATGGGCTAAATTAAATCTAATAATTATATAACTGCTATATTTATAGTTGACTTTCATGAAATTTTCACATATTCTCATTTATACATTGCTTTTATGTAACCAGTACCTTAAATGCATGCGGGAACCATAAATATGAGAAGTTATAAAAGTTTAAATAAATTTATATGAAATATTTCCTTCAGTTATTTAATTATACCTTTAAACATTTCGAGCATTAAAACATGAATGATAAGAATAATAGTAACAATTAAGAGGCACACGTTTAATCTTTAACGCACGAACACTTTACTTCAAAAGAAAAAATCGAAACACAAACGGGGACAGAAACTAACATGTCTGTCCCGTGTTTTTGTTCTGCTTTTTTGTATTGGGTATTAACCCAACACACCCGACAAACTCATCTGTTTACTTCGATTGTTTGTTTCAGAAAGTGAATTCCTAACAAGACTCCGCATTTCAATTATATTAACATATCTTTCAAATCTAGCCAGCCGTCTCGGTATCTCCGAGGCAAAGCGCCAGCCTACGGATCCCCAGGAGGCGGGTTCCAATTCCGGCCTTGGGGGACGCAATATTGCCGCGAGCGCAGCTGACCAAGTAGGCAGCGCGCCCGTGGCCTAACGGTTATCGCGCTTGCCTTCTACGCAGAAGGCCAGGGTTCGATTCCTGG
>JAZHYW010014016.1:0-24985 GCA_037355805.1 Ixodes ricinus | reverse complement strand
AGCCATTGAAAACTAATGACTCTCACCCGCCCGCTAACCATCTCCGCCACAAAAAAAAAAAAAAAAAATAAAACTTCTAACTATTGTTTGTGCGATCCTAAACCTACCAAAGGACGGAACATCCTCCCAAGGACGCGCTCGGGCGATGTAGAACCTATTACTCACCTAACGCGATAACCCGCAAAATATCTTCGCCCCCCCCAAACAAAACAAAACAAAAAACAAAAAAAGGACAGAAAAAAAAACACGATCTGTTTCGAGAGGCACCCTTCCTCAAAATCCCGACCGTCAACCCGACGACCTTGAAGATGCAAGTAGTCCGGGGCGCAATAACACATTGCTCAATTTCAAGAGCAAGTTTGCGGACAGACTCATAGATGGCGCCAGCTGACAGCTGGATTTTTTGACGTTTTGATAGGCTACAAACTTAGTTAAAATTTATTACAATGAGAATCTCTGGAAAAGAGATCTTGTAAGAGATATATTCAGAAAGTCCTGGTCTTGACTATTGTGGAGCCTAAATTTGTATTTTGGCCCCGGTTTATTTTTAAATGTTTACGAAGAGCGGAACGAAAAAAAAAGGCTTTTTCAAGCATCTTTAAGTTCCCGTAAAAAGTTTTAAGCTTAAAAATCGGGAAATGTAGCGCCGCAATATAACTCAGTTTTTTATTATCTTTCTAATAAAACCGTTCCCAAGTCAATCCGTTCGGTGGTTCTCGAGAAAAAATACTAAAAAGTTGCCATTGGAATTGCATAGGGCTCGGGAGCTGCGATATCCTCTTAAGATTAGGACTAACAAGGAAAACATGCATAAGTTATACGTCCATAGCCTTATCTACAAATTAATATGAATATATGAACTCTGGACTGTGCCACAATACGTAATGACTGGCATTTCTTGATGGCCATCGGTGTCTTCAAATAAACTTCAGTTGTCCTCCTAGCCTCGGTCCTTGCGTTATTTCAGCAATACACAAAACACAAATAAAATATGTTTCTATGAGTCTTAACTTATTACCTGGAAATTAAATACGACCAAATATCTGTCCAAACCGTTTTAGAGCACCTTGACGTCTTTGTTGCTCATGCTGCCGTATAGTGTCGCATGGTCATTGCACGCAGTCCAAAAACACCATTTTTGACACACGGTATATAATATGCGGACTGCTTTGCCATAATACGAAGTGGGCAGTGGTGGAACGGACAAGCGGTGGTTGGAGCAGCTCTCGTAGCAGGAAACAATGGGTTTTAGAGCAGACAATCTTGAGCTTTCATGTCAAAAGTTAACCTGTAGAAAAAAAACTGTTGGGAGACTATTTAAAGTGTCATACCTACAGGGGACGTGGCCGCTACGAATATTTATTTATTTATTGAACAACCATACGGGGGGCAATTTCACGGATGTCTCAATTACCGTGTTAGAAGTACCGATGGCGTCTTCAGTCTGCATTTGGCATAAAATAGTGCTTCCAGCTACCATTCGAGGGTTTGTATCATGGTGATACAATTGTCATGAGATTCGACATCAAACAGACACTTTCTGTTGAATGCATCTCACGCTGCCCTCTGCTTTGTAGTACCGTATTTTCTGGGCTGCTGGTCCGCATCTGGTGCATAGTCTGCACCTGTTGCTTAGTCGACAGCAAGATCTTCTCATGCACGGCAGACCTTGACAGATGTCTGCTTTCTTAGCTCACAAAGAAGCTGTATTATCATAAATCATCATTACACAACTCTTTCATTCACAAATTCTGCCACGTCTTGTCACAATGAACGATCTTGAAAAACAAAAGGCCAGAAATTTCAAAGTTTAAACATATATAGCCCAGAAAATTCCGTAGTTAGGCATGTGCAAATAATGAATTTCGGGTTCACTGCGAATTCAAAGTGTATACAGCAGTGATTTTGGCCAAATATTTTTTAATCATTTATTGAATAGTTGCTATATACCTTTCTCCATGCCTTTCACTACATTTACACCATGCTTAACAAAAATTCAGCTGAACGTTGTGAAGATTGTTCCCAAGCTTCTAATTGCCCGCTTACGAGCTCTGTTAAATCTAATGTACGATATTCATAGACTCTAGCTTCTGAAAGCCCAATATACACATTAAGGATGGCAAGTAAACTACAGATTTGATATAAAATTAAACATAAATATACCAGCCACACCTAATTAAAGGGAATTATAAATATTCTCAGCTATATGCAAATATTTTCTTCAATTCCAAATTAAGAAAGAAAAACAAGCACAAATAATGAACACAGGTTGTTAGAACATCGCAGCCTAACATATTCCCTACGCATAGATAGCCACGGTTAAATTTTGAAGGTTTTACTGCAATGTAAATTTAACAATCGCAATGTTTCCTTACTGTACTAACTTGCAACAGGTGCGCGTGTGCACCGTACCACTGAAGGTGTTTTCGCCTCAACGCGCGGCATGCGCTGCGGTGAGAATTGCAGTGTCAGCTTCGCGGGTATTGCTTCTCCACAGTGCTGCAGGTGCTTGAGGAAAAAGCGCATTCAAGGGGGAAACTAACCCGCTGCGACCAGCTTACTGAAGAGTATGGAACGTTGCAGTTTATCTTGAAGTGAATACCAAATAACGTATTCATTAACTACCATATTTTACCGAGGTACAGTCCCTGAGCTGTACATGTTTAAAAGTTGAAATTTTAGGCTGTGCGGAATATCTCACGCGTTGCAAACTGCACAGGAATTTTTTTTTTCAAGATTGTTCATTATGGCCAGACGTGACAGATCTTGCAATTGAAGAGAGTATGTTAATGACGATTTATGTATAATACAAGCTTCTTTGTGAGCTAAGAAAGCAAACATTTGTCAAGGTGTGCCGTGTATGAGAAGATTTTCGTGTCGACTATGCAGCTATGTGCAAGACTATCTAAGCAAAAACTTTATTTTTGACCCCAAATTTGCCTTTGACGGACTAAATTCGTGTCTCAGCTCGGTGCTCCCCCTCCTGCAGTGGAAACGGGAGGCGTTCCGTGAGGGTTTCCCGGTTCTCTTGCTCCAGCCGTGCACGACCGGAACTGCTGCAGTCGAAATCTCATTTCCGGAATGCAAACAACACTCCTGACTGTCCCAACATAGTGCTGCAGCCTGTGTGGGATAGTATTGCGTATAGAGAGCAAACACCAAGCACAGTGCATTTGTGGAACAGTTGCATGCTCCACGTTGTGCATGTGCGTCATTGCCATACGCCAATCCAAGACCGCAATTTTGGGCTCCACACACGCGCAGTGTGGAATAATGCGGAGTTAACGCAAACACACAGCACTTGCATTCACCTGTATACGCAATGCTAAAACTCACTGCTGTTTCACCGGCATTTAATGCCAATGAAAGGTGCTGCAGTGAGCAGACGTGGAAGCAGGGCAAGCGTTTCTTCAAACTGGAGAAGGCTGAGATGGGCAAAAGGACGGCGCATAAAAATGAAAGTGACTTGGAATGTTATAAAAAAATTAATAATAAAATTTTGTTTTTGTTTTTTTAGGGGGGGGGGGGCATTTGGTTTGGAAAGGTATTGGCGGCGACTTTGGAAGTTTTGCCGATTGTTAAAAGTCAGCGGCTTTGATAGCACCATATGCTTTACACAACAATGTAATTTTACATGGATTTCTCACATTAACCAGAATGTTTTCATTGATTTTAGACTCTTTATTTTATATCTTGGTTACTATAAAAATGCTGCGATTGGTGCCAGTGATGATAATTAGCACACTTTTGATTGCCATAAATGTTTGTTGCCTTTGGAAATTAGAGCATAAGCAACAAATTACATTAGAGCCTGAAACATTATGTATTAAAATATCTTAATTATATCATTAATATTAATACAAATGGCGGCAGTGTAGGCATCCAATAAACGTCACGATCAGAAAACGATGCCATTTAACCACAATAGTCTTTCCAGGAAAGGTCCCAACTTGTTTTCTTTTCAGCATATGAAAAACTCTGACATCATTACCAAGATAGACAAACAGTCAAACACTGGATGCAATATAAAATCCTATGCGTCGCGCATTACTTAAAACACACACACTTCAGCTGTCTGACTCGGATTACGTCTTTTGTTTTTTGTAGTGAGAACAGCATTTGTTAATTTATACGTTTTGGGAACATATTGTAAAAATTGGATTTATTGTTATTCTTGTGTTGGGAATAATGTTAAAGCAATAAATCATTTTAATACCCCAAAACACATTAAAAGGCAAGCAGCTCATTATTTCACATTTTTTATATGAACAAGTTTTCAGAAGTTATGGGAGATCCCCGCATGATATGGAAAACAGGTAACTGAGATAATTTCTAAAAATACCTCGGCAAGAAAAGTTAAATTTTGGGTCATTCCATGTCAAACGTCCCAGACATTGCGCTCGACCCCTTCCGATTTCTAAAAAAAATTCATGGCCTTTTGCCGCAATGTTTGTAGCCATGCCGTGAAATACTTTTGGCGAAATATTTTTTTGATGACGTGAGCGCGGTTTTAACTTTTAACAACAGTGTGAAACTAGGCATCACTCAATAATTGATGAAAAATCAGCTTTTTGGTGAAACACCCAACAATATTTTTTCTTAAATTTGCACGGCTTTCGACTTACAATGTGGTTGGGCTTGTGAAGTTTTGTTTAATTTAAATATATTTTTAAAAAAACTAAAAATTTTGTAAATTTTAGCATCTTTGTTATTTTATCAAAAATATCCAATTGCTCCCGGGACTTAATAGAACTTTTTACCGGCTGCCCTGCAGGTATATAATCTATAAAAAATGTTTAAAACCGCTTAATTAAATATCTCGCAGTAAACAAAAATCCTGAAGTTGCAAAAAAGTGTGTTTTGACGCATAAACAGCCGTTTATTTCACCCTGAGGTGGTCCAAGTAAAAATACAAAATATAGTGGGTTTGGAAGAGCAATCGATAATCTTTTGATTCTGAAAGTTTAATCAAAGTAATTTTTGTCTAAAGCGAGAAAACAATTTTTGAAGTTCAACTCTCACACCACAACCCGGCGTCGCTTCTTAACGCCTCTTCACCGCACAGCACACCACCTGCGACTATAGCTGACACCATTAGGTCCAAAGAAAGAACGGAGTTTTCTGCCGCTTCCCCTTGTCCGTCTTTCCGGCTGCAAGGGAAGAAACGGCAGGTATCGTGTAATATTGGAGGTGCCAACAGCGTGTAGAAATAGCAGGCCCGTTGTGCCCTTTGTACCCGAGGGCGGCTCGAAACGCGATGCCTAATACGGGCGGCATCAGCTGACGTGGACTTCTAAAAGGGAAACACGACAATATTGCGATAATATCGCCGCAAAATCTAGCTGTCACGCATACTGAGGTGAGAAGCGGAACTATTCAGCGACGCAAGAATTTGCCGTTTCAAAGCCGATTTAAACACAAATGAGGCGTGAGCCTCCAACTGCGCGCATTTAACACCACATCGCCTCGTCGTTTGAGATTGCCCGTTCACAGGGCTTTTGTGTTGCTGTCTACATCTGTCCCGACGTCGAGAAGAGAGTGATTGCGATGTGTACGTAAGAAACAGCTAGCTTACTAGTGAATGCTCTTACCTGGCAACGCTAAGCATTTGATGATATCAAGACAGTGGAAGTCCACAGGAGGACACTAGCCGCGCAAAACGGTCAAATAGGAAAAGCCATAAAGCAACAAGAGTAGCAAAAGCCTCTTCCCACCAAGATATACCGACAACTCGAGGTCCTGCTTTCTACCTGCGTGCGCACACCGTGACACCGTCGCATGCTTTGCCCGGGCTCGACGGTGGCGTTCTGTGCAGAGAAGAGGCGCAAGGAACGGCAGCCAGGTTGCGGCGCGAAAGCTCAACTTCAAAATATTTTTTTCCTCTTTAGAACAAAATTATTTTAATTCAACTTTCAAGACCAAAAGAAAATAAACTCTTTTGTAGAAGTCACCATGTTACAATTTTTCTTTGGGCCACCCCAAGGCAAGTAATTGACGTCTTCAGACGACAAAACGCAATTTTGCACAAATTTAGTTTTTTTCTTTTCTGCAAGAATATTTAGTTTTACAGCCTGAAACCTTTTTGTGTACAGTATACCTACAGGGCTGTCAATAAGAGTATTTACAGTTGCATGCAGCAAAGCCATAGTCAAATTAAAAATATGCCAAAATGCTCATATATTCCTTATCTTTAAAACTGCTTCAAGCATACCAATTTTCATGACCATTATCCTTATTACACAGCAAACCAAACACCGTATGGTTTTTAGATAAAAATATTCCAGTGTTCCAGTAAAAAAATCTTACTTTTCATCAATTATTAAGTGACTCCTAGTTCCACTCCTTTTCACGAGTTCAAACCGCCATCACCCCATGAAATTTGTTTTTCGTTAAAAATATGTTAAGAAGGCACCACAAACGTTACAATGCCCACCGTTTCTTCCCTTGCAGCCAGAAAGACGGACAAGGGGAAGAAGGCAGAAAACTCCGTTCTTTCTTTGGACCTAATCGTGTCAGCTATTGTCGCATAGCTAGCCTATGTCCGGGCCGGGTTATGGTGCGAAAGTTGAACATAAAAAATTGTTTTCTCACTTTAAAAAAAAATTTTTTGATTAAACTTTCAGAATCAAAAGATTATTGATTGTTATTCCAAACCCACTATATTTTGTATTTTTACTTGGACCACCCTAGGGTGAAATAAACGGCTGTTTATGCATCAAAATGCACTCTTTGTGCCACTTCAGGATTTTTGTTTACTGCGATATATTTAATAGAGCGGTTTTAAACATTTTTTATAGATTATATACCTGCAGGGCAGCTGGTAAAAAGCTCTATTAAGACCCGGGAGCAATTAAATATTTTGTAATAAAAAAACAAAAATGCTAAAATTTTCAAAAATGTTGTTTTTTTCTTTTAAATATTTAAATTAAACAAAACTTTACAAGCCGAACCACATTGTAAGTCGAAAGCCGTGCAAATTTAAGAAAAAATATTGTTGGGCGTTTCACTAAAAAGCAGATTTTTTATCAATTACAGTCATGTCTCGTTAATGTGGACCCTTTTAATATGGATACCCCGCTATGTGGACACCATTCTCAGGGACAAAATGGGAAATACATGCATTTTTGTCTCGTTAATATGGACAACTCACATTATGGACCATCTTTTGGGGGAACGGAGGCGTCCATATTAACGAGACATCACTGTATTGAGTGATGCCCAGTTTCAAGTGTTTTTAAAGCAAAAACCGCGCTCACATCATCAAAAACCATTTGTCGCACAAAAATATCTCAGGGCATGGCTACAAACATTACGGCAAAAGGCCATGAATTTTTTTTCTAGAAATCTGAAGGGGTCGAGCGCAACGTCTGGGATGTTTGACCCTCTTACAATCAGGTGCTGATGGATGAACAGATAGCAAATCTGTTCAATGTGCACTTTGTGGCTGTTGGTGCTCTTTTAAATAACCGTGTAGAAACACCACGCGAGCAGTTCATTTCGACAAACTGTCTTAATTCTCTCTTTCTATATCGGACAGACCAATGTCAAATAATGGAGTTAATTGTAGCATTAAGAAATGATTGCACCTCTGGGGAAGATGACATTAAACCAAAACCATTACAAGCCGTTTGCGACACAATCAGTTTTCTACTCGCGCATGTTTGTAACCTCACGTTATCCACGGGTGTCTTTCCAGACAAAATTAATCATCACGTGTGACGGTTATACACGAAAGGTGGCTAAGTTAGTGAGTTAAACTATAAACCTATTTCTGTATTTTCAGTCCTTGCAAAGATAGTTGAACATATTATAAATAAAATAATCGTCAAACTTCGTGACTTTCAAAAACATTTAAAACAAAAAAAACAATTTGGTTTTCAGAAAAAAAAATTCACAAGAGGTTGTACTTTTTTAAATTAAAGAACATATTCCCAAGGCATAGAACAAAAAATATACACGCTTGGTATATTTCTAGAGCTCAAGGCGGCTGCTGATTGCCTTCAGCATGACATGCTTTCACAGAAACTTCAGTTTTGCGGAATATGCGGTATTTCTTTATCCCTGTTTAAATGTAACCTCACTACGACAACGCAATATATACAGTTGTTAAATATACAGCAATCAAAAGCCTCTTAAGGGTGACACCACCTTGAAGTGTCGACTTTTAAACCAGTTGCTCAATATTGATGAAATTTAGAGGGTCTATTCATCTCGTTGCCTAAATGCACGTTATGAAATTGTATCTCTGTGGGACTATTTTCCGATAAGCTACAGGGGAGGTACACAGCTATTGATGTAAGTCGCCTCACTTGGCAAGGAAATCTATTGTATAAAATTTCTGGAGATATTGAGCATTTCTGAGCTTCAGCCTTAACTAGAACATATGGTGAAGGGGGCTATCTATTTTTTACCTTAAGATCCACAATTTTTCTATGCAAAATGTCAATTTGAAGCATTCCACATAACGGGGCATTTTCTCCTCATCAAAATTCTACTTTTTGGCATAAAGAACTTTATTTAAATAGAAAAATAAATAACTAGCCCCATCCTCATCCAATTTCAGTTCAGAAACATCCACAGCAAAAAATACATTCAGCAATTCATTGAAATGATAGATTTCCTAAAACGAAAGTTGCTGCAAAAAAGTGAAACTGAGAAACACCTGTTTAAAGTTTCCACACAATAACATTTGTTTTTACTGGTAGTGGTGGCAACTAAAAGTTACCAAGAGCATAGATGGTGCCTTCTGCTTACACCCAATCTCCAGCATGGCTTTGCTGAGTGAGTCGAGCTTAAAGCGCTTTCTCTGAGTGTCATTTTGTTGTCAGCATCTGGACATTGATTGTGAAATGAGTGAGGAATAGTGTATGTTTGCAATACTACGAACCAACATCAGCAAGTATGGGTGAAGCAAGCATCATTGAAATACAAAGCAGACAAACCCACGTGACGTTCTATAAATGGATGCTGGTTTTAGTCAGTTTTGTGTTCAATCAGGGTGGGCTTTTCGATTCTTGGCCATATGCATAGCCTCTTCTACATGAAAGCTGGACTTCTTGGTGTTCTCGCCAGGATAGAGTTTACTCTCGAAGCAAAGATATTTAATTTGATGAAACTGAGAAGAAATGCTCTTTCCAACGAGTATGATCATCATTCTAGGGCATACCGGTGCAAAGCTACAGCAGTTTGAAAATAAGAAACAGAAGTTTCACATTTCAAAAACATGTGATTTTGCATCGTTGGCTGACCTAAAATGTTTCATTTCTCCGTAAATACTTCAGATATTACAATAAAAATTTGCAGGAGTATACTCTGTTAGTTGTGGAACCACAATACACAAAAATAGGAAAGTTAGTTTTTTTCTCAAAAATTGCAATTTTTAGGTGGTGTCCCTCCTTAAAAAACATACAACAAAAAATACAGCAATATACAGTAAAATCCGACATTCAGTATAGGGTTCCTCAAATGTCCATTCTTGGTCCTTTATCATTTTTGTCATACATAAACGACATTGTAAATATACATGGCGGTTCAAATATAGTTCTATATGCAGATGACAAATATTTTCTTTTCTGGCTTAGACATCTCAACCTCTTTGGAAAGGCAAAATAGTGGTTGCGTCAATTAGACTTAAGGCTTAGATCTAATAAACATTATTTAAATATAGAAAAAACAAAGTACTTACTGTTTAGATCAAAAGGAACATTACCACCTTCCAATTAGAGTTCCAGGACTCCTACATTCAACCATTCGATTCTTGGGGGTATTATTCCATGAAATCCAATCATGGACGCCCCATTCCGATTCTTTAAGAACAAGTCTCTGTCAAGCTGTTGATGCTTCAAATAGATTAAGATATTACCTTCCAATAAAGTGAAACGGCAAATTTATTTAAGCCCTTGTGCACTCCCGCACAAGCTACTGCCTTTTAGTGTGGTCAACTACATACCAAACAAATCTAGACAGTATTTTATCCATACAAAAGCGAGCATTGCGAGCAATTGGTAACATACAGCTTCTTAAAAGTGCCACATCAAATTTAAGGACGCACTCAAATACTCAACAAAGAGATCTACATAAATACAAACTATCAGTTGAAAGTTGGCAGCAATTTCAGCTCGCAAAATTGTTGTTCCATGCCAAGTACCACGTGAAAGATGTCCTGTATAATTTAAGGCAACATTTATCATTAAAATCGCGTTTGCAAACAAATTATGGAGACCAGAGGTTGTGTTTTCTGATACCAGACCATTTAAACCAGCACCCATATATTTTAGCTACATTGATTGCGTACTAATCACTCTATAAATATAAAACGTTGTAAAAGAACATTTACTCAGAGGAATAAAGCGGATGTGTTTTAAGCAAAATACTTACGAGGATTGATAAATAGCAAATGTCTTTTCACGCAATGTTGTTTTGTGATTTTGTGATGTATACTTGTTTTGTTTTGTATACATTTTTAGTTTGGAGTGAAATGGTATCACTCTGCATGTGTTTCATGTTTTTGCTACCGTAGTTGCCAAAAGGGTGGCATGGCCACAATTGTGTCTTAAATAAAGGTACTTAAATGTAAACATATTCGACGGACATCCGTCTGGTTAGGAATGATTAATAAAACTTCAGCGTGAAACTCTAACCAAGCTTTATTAAAAGTGAAAATCCCGACGTTTCGGAACCAACTCGGTTCCTTGCTCACGGAGTGACTGTTTTTGTCCAGCGGAGCGGCCTGCCCGAACCCGAACACCCCCGGGTGCTCTCCCGGATTATCCCCTTAACCCGGAAACGTAGCTGCTGGGGAGGGTCCCCGTCGACCGGTTTACGTTTCCACGTGTGCACTGAATGTGCCACGACTCCAACAGAAGGCGCCTCCGCCAGTTCCTCTCCGTTCCGAGAATGGAGCTGTTGTCGAGGTCAGTCGTACGTTGGGAAGCAGAACCATCCCGAGCGCCTGCGGCTGCCACCGCTACGACATCGCGAAGAAGAATGTGGAGGGAAGCGCGCTGGCTGAACACGTCGAGAAGACAAGCCACTCCATCGACCTCCGACAACAGCTCCATTCTCGGAACGGAGAGAAACTGGCGGAGGCGCCTTCTGTTGGAGTCGTGGCACATTCAGTGCACACGTGGAAACGTAAACCGGTCGACGGGGAACCTCCCCAGCAGCTACGTTTCCGGGTTGAGAGGATAATCCGGAGAGCACCCGGGGGTGTTCGGGTTCGTGGGCAGGCCGTCCCGCTGGACAAAAACAGTCACCCGTGAACAAGGAACCGAGTTGGTTCCGAGACGTCGGGATTTTACGCTAATAAAGCTGGTTAGAGTTTCACGTTGAATTTTAAATAAAGGTATAAACAACAATTATCTGAGTGAGAAAAGGCAGTGAGAATACACAAATATCAGCACTGATGTTTTCAACAAATACAATATTCTATGTTTCGTCTAAGGCAGGGGTGCACAACTCAAAAATGACGCGGGCCAAAAATTGTTTATTGGAAACTGCGCGGGCTGCACCTAGTGTGACACGTTACACCTTTTTGCTGCAAACAGGTTTTCAATATCCGGCATCATCGCACTGGTGGCCGTCTTCAGCACATCTCGCAGTGTCATGTCCGTCATAGAAGATCGAAGACGGTTCTTGTTGAGGGTCATCAGTGAGAATGTCTGCTCACAGCCATACATGCTCCCAAAAAGTGATGGAAGCTTCAATGCGTAATCCACACGGTTTCCGTACTTGCTCCTGTCAAGGCTTCTGTAGAAGTCAAGCAGCTGAGACTCACGATGCATACTCTTCAGTTCTTGCGAGCACTGGAGGTCGACGAGTTCTAGCTGCAGCGTCGGACCTGTGTCTTCCGGTGCAACAAAAAACGGATCGCGGAACAAATCGTAGTAACTCTTCTCACTTTCGAATGCCTTGAATCTTTACTGGAACTCGGAGAGCAGGTACTCAACCTGTGGAGCGTACGTCACAGCTACCGTCTTCCGATTTTCGCCAGTGGGAAAGAGCTTCTGGCAGGTTGGAAAGTAAACTATGCTTCCACCCCCAAGCTGCAATTTGAAGAGGCGCAGCTTTCCTTGGAACACGAAGATCGCGCTCACCATGTCCGAAATGAGATGGTCTTTTCCTTGGAGAGCTATGTTAAGCGTGTTCAGATGGCTTGAAATATCGGTGAGGAGTGCCAGATCCCACGACCATTGTCCTTCCTCCAGCTCTGCTATGTGTTTCCCTTCCTCTTGCAAGAAAGCGATGATGTCTGCCTTCAGCGCGACGAGAGCGACTCGGAACATTCCCACGGCTTAGCCAGCGAACTTCAGCGTGATACGGGATGTCCGATGTGCTCACTCTCCATCTGCTTTCAGGTACTCTTGAAATTTCCTGTGCTTCAATCCTCGAGCACGTATAAAGTTGACAACCCGAAGTCACAACCTTCATCACATGGTCAAACTTCATCACTTTGGCACAGAGTGCTTCCTGGTGAAGCACACAGCGATATCGCTTCAGTTCTACACCACTGAACGCTTGAAGTAAGGCAACAGCTCCGTTTCTCTTTCCCATCATGGCTGGGGCTCCATCGGTGCAGACACCTGCGAGTTTTTCCTATGATAGCTTGAGGGTTTTCGATGGACGTCTTTGACCTCCTTGCTGATCTCTTCTCCGGTGGTCCCTCCGTGAATTGAGTAAAGCTCTGCCAGCTCCTGAGTCACTTCGAAGTTTTCGTTCACACCACGGATGAAAACAAGCAGCTGTGCTGTGTCTTCGATGCTCTGTGCTGTCATCCGAAGCAAGAGAGTAGTAGACAAAATGACTGCAACTCCTTTCCAGCTGTTTTAATACGTCGTCGGCAATGTCATGCACACGTCGTTGTACTGTCATTCTTGATATTCTCAGGTTTTGGAAAACCAACTTTTTGTCCGGGCACATCTCCTCAGAAGCAATCATAAGACATTCCTTGATGAAGTCGCCATCAGTAAACGAACGACATGAACGAGGCGATCTGTCGAGATATCTGAAAAGACGCCACGCGTTGGCTGCTTCAGATGTGTTCTTTGCTTTCGTAAAAAATGCTTTGCTGAGCAAGCAAATTCCGTTTTAAGTCCTCGGACTTTGTCTTTTCTCTCCGAGTCAAAAGAGCGCTGAAGTTGCGGGCATGTTTGGTCTCGTAGTGGCGCCGGAAACGTTATATTCTTTAGAAACCGCGAGAGATTCTCGACACACAAGACATAAGCACTTCGATGCGTTCTCAATGAAAAAGTACCACCATGTCCACTCCTGGTTGAATTTCCGGCCCTCCTGGTCGATTTTTCTCTTCTTTGGAAGTGCACTCATATTGCAAGGGTGACACGACTAGCTTTTCTCTATCTGCAACAAGCTGTCACTTATCATGTCCCAACAGGAGGGGAGAGGGCTGTAGCCTCCGTAGAGAGAGGAGGAGGAAGCGAGATCCGAGAAGAACTGGAACAAGGATAGGGAGGACGCTGTTAGGGGTCATAACAACGCACTGGATGGCAGTACAGGCTTTTGTATTGTTGTTTTCTGTGGGTCTAGTGGACAGGGAATATTTGAACTGAGGACGTGGAGTTTCCCCCGGAAAAGAGGACTCTGAGAAAAGTAGGTCAACAGGTTCGAATGCTTTCTGCCAAGTCAACGGCCACAGTGCATTGAATGACACTGGTGAGCGGTTTTGCGCTCAGCTGGGCCGCGGGCGCCAGAGAAAGTGTCCGCAAGCCGCATGCGGCTTGCGGGCCGTATGTTGTGCCCCCTTGCTCTGAGGTGTATCAAAGACCCCGTCTTTAAAGGGACACTGGAAATCTCCAAAAATGTTTTTAAGTGCCTGGATCGAGCACGTATGTCACAAAATAAAGTTTCCGCAAAGAACTTCTTTAACTAAATAATTACGATGCCAGACATCTTGAGTCAAGAGAGAATCCGAAGTTTATACCTATACAGGGTTCTCCCCACGGTGGGCGGCAGTGGCTTTACCGCCCACTACTCTGACTAGCCGCCCACTGCTCCGACTTGCCGCCCACCGCTCCAACTGACCACCCACCACTCAATTTGTTTTATGCGGCGGAATAAGGATGCGATTTTGCCAGCGCACATGGCTGCAGACTGTCGCCGTCATACTCTAGCAGGTCCGCGCACCGCCCACGTTATTGTTCACTATCGCATTGCTGACTGCCGCCACTGCCACACTGCTTCAAACAAAAAGCGTGGGCGCTCGGCGTGTTTCTTTTTCTTTTGTTCTCTCTATCTCAGCAGCGCGCCGCCGAGCGGTGCCTTGGCGGGGAAGATAAACACATTAAACCTAAAAAAAATCAGCAGAACCCATCCTTTGGGAATGATTATCTACGTTAATGCGAATAGCATCAAACGGTGCGGAGTTATGCGCGTTCGTCAGGTGGCCGGCACACTCTAGATACGCCAGCCCACTCTTCAGGCGATTCTAAATTTGTTGACACTTTCACAGCCCTGCGCACGATCTCCGCAGCCCAGCACGTGCGTTTGTGTCACTTAGGAAGGCGAGCAAAGCACGCGCCATACGCACAAACACTCAAAATGGTACCGACCAGACTTTCTGGCGTCTTAGCTAGTCTCAACCAACGGGAGAGGGTGAGCACGGCCGCTAGCTCACCCTCTCCCGCGCTCGGGAGAGGGTGATGTAGCGGCCGTGCTCACCCTCACGAGAGCGGAATGAGCCCTCGTGCATGGAACGCGCGCGCACCGGTAGCTGTGACAGCGCTGTAAAGCTTGTCCTATGGTAAAGATATAAACAACCGATTAGAGTCCGTTGAATGACTGCCTTTATAGCTCTGTGGTTAGCGCGTCTGCCTGCTGATCAAAGGGTCAACGGTTCGAATCCCAGCCGGCGCCGGTCTTTTTTATTTATTTATCGACCCGCGGCGTAAGAGGTTAGATAGCCAGATAGATAGATAGATAGATAGATACATAGACGAAAAAGTGCGTGAAGTATCCAAAGAATGCTATTCGCATTAAAAATCATAAACCCCCCCTGGTAATGTCCACCCCTCAGAAATTCCTGGGGAGAACCCTGCTATACCAAAAAATTAAATCCAAAATAGAGGTTAGTTTCGGATTTGTTCCACAATTAAAACGTGCCTCCTGGCAAAAATGTTACACTAGACAGCATTTTTGCTTTCAGGATAGAGAGGTGACCTGCACTCCTAACACCCTAGGTTCCTCATGTTACCAGAAATAATTTGTGTCGCTCAGTAAATCCAGCACACTAGACAGACACAGCAGTGGCACGCATCTTTGACCCTCACTATACCCACCATATTGGAAAACAAGTGGCACCACCTACAGTGAATTGGAGTTGCTAATACACCGGTGCGGACTATAGCCCGGAACATACATACTATTCAAAAATTTGAATATTCGCGTAACCCTCTTTGCACATGGTGCTTAGGCATCCGAAAAAGAAACAACTCTACTTTCTTCATTTTCAGTGGCATCGCCAACAATGCCACGTACCAGACACATACAGTTTTCCTTATGAGAACAGCTCCATTTGGTGCAAATTGTGCACAAATACATCCCTCGGAGTAGCATGTAGCAAATTATTCGTTCTGGCACAGTTTGGCACAAATGATGCAGCGGTTCTACCACTCGGTCTGATCAAAAGTTCCAAGACTGATTTTGTAGCTGTAAAAGAGAGGGCAGCACAGTAAGGTACGCGTAGCAGACGAAGGAAAGAACCCTCGCGTCTTGTTATACGAAAGGCGTCGCTCTGTGAACATTTAGAGCTGCCCTACATGAGCTCGTGCGGGTGGTTCCAAGGAACGCCACAAGAAAAGCCTCTCCATGGCTAGCGCAGCGGCCCGGTCACTGGCAAGAGGGAGCGGCTGCCCGCCGAGCCAGCAGACCCCGCACGGGCAGACTCCGGAGTGGCTGCACAGCCGATCTCAGTGTGGCCACTTCAACGAGAGCGCACGTTCGACCGTCGGCCACAACCTCGGCATGATTGAAACGTGGTCGTCCAACGCCAGTATGCCGCAGACGAACTAAGTGAAGCGGAAGAACGACATTCATGCTTTTGCATTCACAACTCATAAGAGGTGCTTAGGTGTCCTCGGAATTTTTGTTTTTGTTTGTGCGTGTTTAGTTTTGTTAAAACCCTTGTGGGATTGACAGTATTTTTAAATAAAAAAATATTCTATCGACTGTTCCAAATGTGAAGGCTGAACTAAAAAGCAAAGGCAGGCTAAAGAGACTTCAATCCTTACAAAGGCCGTTTCTGAGATGCGCAGGCATTCTCCTCCTCGACTTTGTCAAAAGGGTCACAAGAGTTAGCATAGGGTCGTGTCGTTTTATCCCAAATCAAGCAACTGTAATAATAATTAATTGGGGTTGTGTATATGTTTATACAGCCTAGAACTTAATCTGCCTCATCAGGCTGACTTTGTCTCCCAGCTGTAGATGAGAAATTTAGCCAGTGTGGTACAACCGGTAGCCTGGGGTCTTTAACGTGCACCACGCAGTAGTGATACACGACCGCACGCCGGTACGATGCTCATCCAGATTGAAAAGGGCAGGGGTGGGGATTGGAGCCCAGGATACCTGGGTTCTGCAGTGTGAGCTTAGCTCCAGGTGCTCCGAGCTGGTGTGCCCACTCGACCACCGATCCCTCAAGCAACTTGCTTACGTATATGCACCAGCTCATGTTTACAGCTCGCCAGGCCTGGAGCGCCTCCATGGAGCGACCTGAGCGATCTACTAATCAGCACCGCTGCATGCGCGCGGGCCAATCAGCCGCTACTGCCCATCATCAGCAAACCACTGGCACGGCGATCTTGTCGGCAGTCGGTGTGAGTCCCTCTGCCCTTTCGCTATCTGGATTGCTGATTCACGGCCTTCCCTGGCTTAATGTCTGACTACCGTCGAGCAGCGGCCAGCGATGAATTAGGCTTTTACCGCAGCCGTGAGACTTTGAGTGAATAATCTGACCGGCGGCATTCATTTCAGCGTGGAGAAGCTGCCGCAGACTGTGCGGCTCAAAGCACGATTCACCTGGTCGATGATTCCGCTGTAATTTTCAGTCCTTGGCGACGCTCATCTGGCTGCGAAAGCGCGGTAACTGCATGCTGAGATGGTCGACGCAGTACTGCAAAATCGCGATCAGAGTCGACCGCGAATCTGCAGAACAAGTTGATTGGCCGGCGTGGTAGCTCATCAATCCGGCATCTCCTTGTGTCTACCGTCTACGACGAGCCTTGCCCACCAACCTTCAAATTTCCGTCACTGAGTCTGCCCTTACTCCTTGAGCATGTGACCCGGCTACAGCTCTACTCGACGGCCGTGCTGACCTAGAGAGCAGGCGACAGGCTAGAAACGCTTGAAAGAGCAGACGACTAGTTTGAGCGGCCGCTGCCGCTTGGACAGGCGACGCACTGAAGGCGTAGGTCACTGCCAGGTGGTGCCGCGATACAACTGGACGGGGTTACGCTCATGTTGGAACAAAACAAATAAATCTTGACGACCTGCAGCATCCGCGTTCAAACTCCAGTGCCTCCTTCAAATAATCCCGACGGCGTCTGCTTTTCCCTTTCCGCGGCACATATCCGAGTTCTCCCTGGCGCAACTGGCCACGTGAAAAAAATCCGACAGCTTCAAACCTTTCTGGCACTTTTGGAGTACGGTCAGTCAGCAGACGCTTGGCCCATTCAGGCAGGTTTTTGTCTGGTCCTTCAAAACAAAGCGCGGGAATGCCTGTAACTGGCATGGGGACTTCTGCCCACGGCCCCGAGACGGAGATGCGACCGGGCGCGGGCCACCACCGCGCCGTGGCGTCACAGAGATGCGTTCGTGTATACAGGAGTGTTTCACGAAAGGTAGATGGGTATTCTGAGATTAAGCGGCACTACGGCATTGCACCCAAAAAAAAAGGCTGGTGTCGGGCAAGTTCCAGGCTCGCATACATAGGAGAGCCGTTGAAGTTGGGATGAATTAAGTTGCTAATTATTTTTGTGTAGTTATGTTTTGAATAGGTTGAGCGAGCGCCGTTTCATTTGGAAGCTGCAGCTGAGCAATCTAGAAAAACACTAAATAGAAAAATATGAGTGCTGGTAGGAAGTTGCGCGTACATTTACAGCTTTCTGAAAAAACTGCACCAATTCAACAGCAGTGATAAGGCAGGCATTTGTCCCTTTTGAGCCCAAGTTCTGCAGCAAGGCAAAATATCCGTTTGGAGCAGCCACTGATGCTAGTGGGAGCAGATGCCAACTTCTGTTAGCATATCACTTAAAAAATAAATTGATTGCACCGCTAAATGACTTTATATTTGATAATGACCGAGGTGTTCTCTTTGATAGTGGAGCATATTAATTATTACCTTTTTGTAATAAGAACAAATAGGGCACAAAAGGTTACATAGAGCTTGCCTTAGAAATAAGGCCCTGGTTTCAGAGTAGGTTCCATTTACAATGGGTACTAAATAAATTGAGAAATTAATCACACTTCAATTAGGACTAAACCATCCTCCCACTTTCACACCCGGTAGTTCATTTCGCCTGTTGCATGTATTGTTTCTGTGCAAATGCCAGCTAAAAACCAACATAGTCGGTAACTACCTCTAGTTAGTAAAAATGCTCTACTTGTCTTAAATCCGTACCAGACCCGAATACTTGAAAATTAAAATAAAAAAAAAAAAGAAACAGCCACCCGAAACATACAGTGAAAGCCTTCACTCTATGCATACATTTATTCAAATTAAGCACTCGCATATATATTTTTCTGCTCGTTGGCTGACAGCAACATTTGAAAACAAAATCATACTCATCGAGACCCACGAATGTGGACCTGCGCAATAATGCTGCTTAGCATAATTTACATGTATATCATGCTAAACCATGACGCTCACCCATGCCAGCCGCTACTCCCTAGCCCTCCGGTGCAAGGCGGTGAAGCTCAACACACGTAGACTGGTGAGAGGCGCCACGGATTCATACGGCAGACATAATGATCGACTGATCTCACCAGGAGTACAGGAGCCTGGTTCTGTTTTATCGCAGTGGCCGCACAGTGGAGTACCAACTTGTTTTTGAGTGAGGGGCAACCCCCCCCAGGGCTGGGGGCGGTGCCCCTGGGCGTCGCTGGCCAGTGTTTTGCCCTGCTCCAGGGGCGGCTGCTTTGGGGCGACGGGGTCAAGGCACCCAGGGATGTCGCGAACCACCTGAGGTTCGATTTCAAAGGTTTCGATATTTTCGGAGCGAACTGAGGTTCAGATTCAAAAATTTCGATATTTTCAGCACCGACCGAGGTTCGAATTCGAAAATTCGTAACTTTCAATCACAGTAGAGTTTCGAATTCGAAAGTTCAAGCTTTCACGGTTTCTAAAATTTCCGGTTCAAATATTTCGAATATTCTTACTTGAGGTCCGATAAATTGAAGATTTCGAACTTTCCTAACTTAAAAATTCGAGATATTCGAAAAATTTGAATTTTTGAAATCTGAAGTTCGGAAAATTCAAGATTTCGAAATTTTTGATATAAATTCGAAAAATTTGAACGCTTCGAATTTTTATAGACAAAGTTCGAATATCTGAAGATTTGAATTTCTTTCTACATAAAGTTGAGAAAGTTTCGAGTTCTCTCTTAAAGCTATTGAAAAAAACTTGAAGATTTTGAATTTTTTTAAGTCCAAGATTTCAACGTTCAAGTCCGGTTTTAATGTTCCTCCACAGTTTCAGTTTGAAATAACGTTTTCACGACTCACTGGTTTTCACGAAATCAGGTTTAGAAAAGTTAGGTGTGATATTTAGATTCCGATGAGGTTGGTCAGGCAATTAAATGAGACGACGAGTGTCCCGGATGTGCTGGAATATTTGCCAGTACAGAGTGACGTGTGACCATAGATCAGTAATTTTGACCACCAGCCCAGGGGTGGGGGTCTTTAACATGCATTGCGCAGTAGTGATCACACTAACGCACTGTTTTACGATACTCACCCAGTTCGAAACGGCCAGGGGAGGGCAGGAGGTTGAGGCTCAGAAAAACCTTGAAGCGACTTGGCAAATACTACCTTCGCACCCCTTGCACGCTGGTAGTAATGCAATCGAACGCCGCCCGAGTGACGCTGGCATATAGTTAGTTAAGTTTGTAATTGTCCTGACGTTTATTTTCCGGGACGGAGGAAACGCCCCGCAAAAAGCACAGAAGCCGACACAACTGGAGGTCGAGGAGCGCTCAACCATGCAAGCGGCGATCGAAGAGAAAAACGGGGGGAGGGGGTGCTCTGGCCCCCCTTCGCCTCCTTCCAGATATTTCGGACTGTAAAAGAAAACAATACGGGGAAAGAGGGCGTGGTGGAGCTTATTTTAATCTGAAATTATTTATGTGTATGTATAACTACTGTCGCTCTTCGCAGCATAAAAGATCGGCGTAGACGCCGTAGAGTGGTCATAGTCGGAAACTCGTTGTCAGAAGGCACTACTTTTCACATGCTTAGAGGTTCCGAGTTCAAAGCTCTGTCTTTTCGACCTCAATAACTGTGCCATTGGTAAAAGAAAGAAAAGCATAACAATAAATATGGGTATAAAAAGCTGGAGAAAAAAATAAAGAAACTATAAAAATCCCGTCGGAAGTGTTGTATTCTTGCATATTCAGAAGCTCAAAACTTCGAAACAAGTTTTCCTACTCAAATATGCACAGGCTAAAAAAAAAAACACTTCCCAAAAACGTAAAGCCAAAAAAAAAAAAAATTAATGACGTGTTGAATTTGATTAATATTAGAAATCTTCCCCCATGAGTTAAAATTATTCCTCAACGTGAAAAAACAATAAATACATTATTTTGTATTCTGCAGATGGCAATGATATGTTACAGACGTACTGTCTGTGGTGTTAATTTAAATGCGATACCTCAAGCAACTTAGATGAAAAACAAAATACCAAGTTTAGAGCATAATTGCCCGTAGATACATGTTTGGATATTTCTTCGAAACTCATCTTGAGTAACAATAATCACATCTACTTACCTAAGTTATACATAGATCATTCTTAAACGTTTAATATCTCAACCGTAAATAGCTTCGGCTTTAGCCCGCTTCAAATATGGCACAAACGGCAATCGTCAAAAACCCGTCGTCCTTCCTCGCCCCTTCGGGAATTAATTTCTTTAAAACTGAGCGTGCCAGAACATTGTAATAAACGGCATTGTCTTTAGTAAGAAACGTAGCGCGGCACGTAAAAATTCGAGGGAAAAAATTACGAATGTACCTCACTACTTGAATTCAAATGAAACCGTCCGCCGGTCTTTCGCAGTTCGACTGAACGTCGAACTTTTTACCCTAAAAGTTCAAGTTCGTCGAACTTTGATTTTTCAGGATTCGATAGTTCGAAACTTTACAAATTCTCTCGATAAATAAGTCGCGAAAGTTCGAAAATTATCGAATTCCTTGGCGTAGGAAGTTCGAACTTTTTGTGCAAAAAAATTTTAAAGTTCGAAAATCATCGAATTTTTTGGTCTGTCATGTTCGAAAGTTCGACAAGCATCGAATTTTGCAGCGTAATAAGTTGAAAGTTCGAAAGGGATCAAATTTTTTTAGCGTAACTTCTTCGTTTAACAAGTTCGAAAATTCGACTTCCGCCGAATTTTACGATATGAAAGTTCGAAAATTCGAAACCTTTCGAACCTCTCGAACCGCTTGATTCGATCATCGAAACCTCGGTTCGAAAAAGTTTGTGCATCCCTAGTCAAAACACATGCCTTGCCCCCACTCTGAGAACTGGGGGGGGCATGTGTCAGGCCCCCCTTGGCCCCCCGGTTGGTACGCCCATGGTAGCACATCCTACTATTTTGCAATGTTTTGTCGCGACTTTTAGCTCCCTGACACCGCCGTCATGCGTCTGAAATTTTACAGATGTCGGTGATCAAACCCGCCAGCGTATCAACAGATCAGCGCGGTGGTCGAGCAATCTTAAAACTTTGTTTCAGCTTAATTTACAGCGCAGAGACGGCCTTACTGAGCCAATGGGCTTCACTCAAACAATGTCAAAGCGAAATTGGAGGCATCCGACTATCTTCCTGTATGTGTCCTTTAATCGATTAAACCAATCAAATGCAGCGAATGTCCCGTGAATTGCACTTTTACAATACGTGTTTGTGTTGTATATGTTCAGAGCTTTCGACTGTGCTCTGACCTTAGATGAACCAGCGTATACTGGTGAGTAGAAACACTGTGAAATACATATATACACGAATAAAAAATATAATTTTTTTGTTCTGCCCATTTTGGCGCAGGCGTGGCACAATTCTTAGCCAAAATGGCATTCGAGCAAGATGTAGCAGACTTTCACTCACGGCGCAATTTGGCGCAAATGGCACAGCACTCCCATCACTGCAACAGGTTGTTAAGTTTTTGTTTGCAATCGGAGCGCTCTCGGCATCGCGCCTTGTTGAGAAATAGTGCAACCTGCCTCTGCTGCGTTTCGCGAGGACAGCGAAGCAGACGTTGGTTGCACTATTTCTCCACGGGGAGTGGTACCGTCGATGCAGAGAAGCGCTCCGATTGCAAACCGAAACTTAAAACCGCGTCGAAGTTGTGCAGCTGTTCAGAAAGCTGTAAAATGCAGCGCATGCCTTCTATCGCACTCATATTTTTCTATTTAGTAGTTTTTCGATGATGCTCAGCGAGTTTCCAAACCAAACCATCCACTTAAACTCAATATTTAAAAAATTAGTTACACAAAAATAATGAATAACTTAATTATCCCAAACTCCAACAATTTTCCTAAATAGGCCCCAGGCCTAGGACCAAAATGACACAAGCTTTTTTTTTGGTGCCATGCATAATTTTCTGCAATATCGCAGTTTGTCTGTTCTTCTAGGAAACACCCTGTTATGTATGTATGTATGTATATATATATATATATACAGTTGGTGATTCACAAGCGCTTCAAGCTCTGGTAAATTGACCGCAAAATTGGTTTTAGCCTATCGCGTTACGATTTTGTGCAGCGTTGCCCCCAGATGGTGCATTTTTTTTGTAAAATTTGCAAAGAGCGAACTTACCTGAGGAAAAAGTAAAGAAAGAAAAAGGCTTAGCTCCTATGGAAACGCAGCGACGCCACCGGTCTTCAAACAACACGGCGCCGTTTCGCACGGGAGACAAGAGATGGCGCAAGCAGTCGCGACGCCAACTGCCGCCAACGAACGAACATACGACGCCGAGAGCCGGCGTGTTTAGCAGACAAGGAACTGCAGTTCCTTGTTGTTACCGCGCCTGTTTTTGTTTCTGCGACTGTCGCCGCCTGCGGAACGCGCGCCGCATTTGAGTCGAAAGGATCGTCTGCTAAACACGCCGGCTCTCGGCGCCGTATGCTCGTTCGTTGGCGGCGTTCGTTGCGCCATCTCTTGTCTCCCGTGCGAAACGGCGCCATGTTGTTTGCAGACCGGTGGCGTCGCTGCGTTTCCATAGGAGCTAAGCCTTTTTCTTTCTTTACTTTTTCCTCAGGTAAGTTCGCTCTTTGCAAATTTTACAAAAAAATGCACCATCTGTGGGCAACGCTGCACAAAATCGTAGCGCGATAGGTTAAGAAACCGAATTTTCCGGTCGATTTAAAGAGCCTGCCGTCTCCTTAAATCACCCAGTATTTGTGGTATAAAAAAAAAAAAAAAGACTCAAGCCTACAGAAATAGCAAGGGCTCACATGTAAAATAGAAAAGAACCTCCCCAGAGGTTTTGTCGAAACTAATCCTAACTGAGAAAAAAATTAGGCTGTAGTATGTTTCAGTGGTGGCGTCACCTTCATCACCTGTCCTTGGAGAAGTAAATATTCTTGGAGGCCAGCTGACGACGGTGGGGACACGTAATTGCTACACCTCATTTCCTTTCTCAATTTAAATCATCAGTTGCTCAAGCACTCCACATGAAAATAAGCTGCAGCTTCCAGCTGAAATGAAGATTTGCAGCCGCATTTTCACTAAATTATACAGCCTAGCTGGAAATCCTGTGTACAGCTGGAAATGGATGCTGCACATGCTGGAAATCAGTAATTCCAGCTTGAAGTTCTATGATCCACCTGGAAGTTTCCCAGCTAGAAGAGGAAAATCTAAATTCCAGCAAGAAATTTGTCCATTTCTGGGTGGAAACAGCCTGGAATTCGGCTAATAAAATAGATTTCCAGCTCCAGCCGTAGTCCATATCCGGTTCCATAACACAGCCTGGACTGGAAGCATCTCTATGTGGGACACACTCTTAAGGCCCGTTCACAGTCTCTGCAACCTCTTAAACCTGGGTTCCTTAAAACTTCTTAAACCAGAGGGCACACTGACGCCATCTATTGGGTAGCAGTACAAACCTGGCGGTCCGGCATATTTTTTTATTTCTCTCGCGCATTATTCTTTCTTTCTTGGCTTGAAAAACTTTTGTCAATGTTATAAACGAGCCTTTCTATGAGTATTACGCACATTTGACCTCGGAAATCCCTGCAAAACCTTCGCTCTTGTGAAATGCAGTTCCAGGGTCATCGCATAGATAGGCGCCACAATGCCAGTGTGTTCCCTCGTCCTAAAAAAGTTGGGAGTGTCTACATCCACGCGCGGGACGTAGCCTACGTCGGGAGGAGATAAGGCTCCATTCACACGCTACGTCACTTACGGCGCAGTACGTCACTTCCTGTGTTGACGGAGGCAGTTCTTTTTTTTCTTGGTCGAGAGTTTGGCCCATTGTGTATTAGCACGGTCGAGCTTCTGATATGCCTCGAGTTTTGGTTACTGGGGGATTCGATGGTGAAATACTTGTCCCAGTATTTCTCATCGAATAACCGGGTGGCTGTCGAAATGCGGCCGTTTAATGGCATTAGGATCGAGGCTTTGTTTTCTAAGGTGTCTGACATCCTGCTCGATTTTGGCCGTACGTTACAAATACCGCCGGCCGGCCGCTCAGATCTTGAAAACGCAGTCCGACGATGCAAATCGCCTTTTCTTTCGTCCTTCCGAGGTGGGGAGA
Source organism: Ixodes ricinus (assembly GCA_037355805.1). Lineage (NCBI taxonomy): Eukaryota > Metazoa > Arthropoda > Arachnida > Ixodida > Ixodidae > Ixodes > Ixodes ricinus. Next base: position 22 of record JAZHYW010014016.1, on the reverse strand, counting down.
ACAAGTTTTCTTCGTTGGAATT
>JAZHYW010014014.1:0-30384 GCA_037355805.1 Ixodes ricinus | reverse complement strand
GAGAAGTTTGTGTATGTATAGATTGCGCAAAGTTTAAGCTTTGCGTGGCGGCTTGAAAACGTGAGCGATAGGGACCTCGCTGATCTTTGGACTTGATTATTGTACATTTGCTCCCGCAGACAATCGTGCCGGCTTGGCGATTGTGCACGACCGCACAAGGACCGCCATTTTATGCTCGATCGGCTTGGAATCCCAGAAGAAGCAGAGATTTTGGTAGCAGCCTGGGAGTCTGGCAATCTGATAAAAAAATCTTTGGATTCAATGACATTCATGAACGAACTTCGAACGCTGGTGGAAGACTGGATTCCTCATAATCGAATCAGGTCAGCGTTCAGGAAAGGCCATATACACAGAAAAGCGGTGCGAAAGGAAGCCTCGTGCTGCATTTTGATTTTGCAGAGAATGGGACCGTTGTTCTTCCCATTGAGGTCCAAACCTACCACTGGCATAAGAAGCAAGTTTCTGGTTTTACATGCGTTGCTACAACAAGAAAATCCACGCGTAGCTTCGCTGTCATCAGCGACGATGTGTGCCACGACTCCGCCCACGCCTGCTGCGCAATCGGAAAAATAACAGACTGACTTGATGGCTCGTATTCCCGTGCACTCGCAAGTGACTTTTGTAAGCGATGGGCAACGAGCCACTTCAAGAACAAGTATCAACTACACAAGTTCAGAAAATTAGAGAACCCTGCAAGGCCAAATGGCTACTTTCCGCCACTGGGCACGGCAAAAATGCATGCGATGGTGTTGGAGGGCAATGAAGCACCGAGCTACTCTACACAACCTGCGAGAGCCGGCAAGCATGGCAATCCAAAACGGACAAGACATGTCAAGAATACTGTCTCAACATCTCAAAGGGGTCAAGCCAGCTTCCACTTGGATGATAGACTTGGCAAAAGAGTTCCGGAACCGGAAGAAGGAAAAGTGGAGCAACGTGCGAGCCGTCCGTGGGATTCAGAAAGTGGCACGTATGGCGTGCAGAACGAGACGAAACTCCGGAATAACCGTGCCGGGCCGCGGAAAGCGCCGCGGCAGTCACTATTTCATGACACTTTCTTGAACATGTTGAGTGCCAATGTAGCCGCATTTATTTTACAACAATGACAGACGACGCACCAAGAGAGAGCCGGAACGAGTGGACAAGCCAAGGTGTCAGCGATTTATTAGAACAGTTACCTAAAGATGTAGTAACAGTGCTGATCCCCCTCAATCCCACCGAGGGTGTATGTTCAGTTGTTACGTTTACTTCTGAAAACCCCGGTATGGTATATCGTTTCGTTCTAGGTATTTACGTTTAAGCTCGCGCGACCGAGCGGTCGCGCGACCTTCCGGTTGCGTCCGCCGTTGTCGGGCTCAATAGGTCGTTGTTCGCTATACGGCGGTTACGCGTAATACACGGCGGAGTTATATATGTTCTTTCGATTTCTGTCGACACTAGCGTCTCGTGCGGGTGGTTGCAACTGTTTTCAGTTCGCGCGACCGTACAGTGGCATATGCAACAATTAAGCACGAAGGCCGGGCTCGCGTCTTAGTTCGCATCTTCGATGCGCTTCGAGACTGCTGCTATCCTGAGCTACGTGCACTTCATACATGCACATTGGAGGCGGTCCAGATGTGTAATTCGAACTTGTGCACAAGTAAAAACAGGACATTATGAGAAGTTCTAAACAAAAAAAATGGAAGGCGGCCACACTGCGGCCGTGACCTTGGGCGAACATGTCCATGTGGGGAGGCACATTTCAAAGCGCTCTACTTTTGACGGAAACAAAATGATGCAACATGTTTTTAACGGACGTTTACGGTGGAGAGGAGAGTGATTCCTCCAAATTTCAAAAGATCGAAGATGGTTTTTTAATTGCAGGTTGAAGTTGCGGAACTTTCAATTTCGAGATATGTTTGAAGCGCTGTATATATTTTGAATTATACACTAGAGCAGCAATTTATTTTTCGATGAGAGACAGCGTTTAGAAGGGACATATGAAAAAGTTTTCAGTTTAATATCCTTAACAAATAACGATATAACGAGTCACAAAAATGGGGTCAAAACGTTGTTAAGTCAGCACATTTGTGAATTTGGCACGCGCGATATATAATTTTTGAGAATGGCTGTAAACGTTCAAGAATGTAGTGACTATAATCCACTGCTTCCTGAAAAATATTCAGTTTTTTTGGTATTTTTAGTTCGCCCGTTACATGCAGTCAAACTTGACAGAACAGACAAAGCCCTCGGTACATCATAAGGTGAAACAGAGTATAGACAATTGCAAGCATGGCGGCACGAGTGGTGCCCCATGCGTGCAAGCACGTGCAACGTGCGCGTGAACATAGCTTTGGAAAGCTTGTAATCGCACGGGCGTGCTTGCTCGAGCAGAGGCATGGCGGCGGCCAGTCCCATAGCTTGCAATCGTCTACAGGTTTTATGATATTCGGAGAATGTATTTGTGCACTCAACGGGTAGCTGTTCACTTTCGGTTCAAGGAAGAAAAGAAAGACGGCCGCGAAATTCTGAAAAAGGAATTGTCAGCAACGAGGTGGCAAGACATGTCACTCAAGCAATCATCTGGGCTATCCAGGTCAGCGAACGGCCTTTATCGAAGACGTTCTGCGAAGGCTTTGTACTGAACTTGCAGCAGGTGATAATATTTTAGTTCTACGACTCCTACTTTGCTAAGATCATTGTCTCTCGGGTGAAACTATCGGTACGGGAACCCTCCAATATGCTGGAAATTTAATAATTGATCATGACACACTAGATGGCGCTTCTTTTTGCATATGGTCTATAGCTCGTCTGCTTTCCCTGGCTCACGCGCTCAACTGTTTTGGACGTAACAAAATAATTTGATGGCCTAGTTGGTTAAACATACACTGTAAAAAATGGACCGTAAAATGTACGGTCAAGTACCAGGCAGCTGATGCTGCCTGAATTGTACCGTAAAACTAGCGGTGCACTGTAAATCTGATTTACGATAAATTAAAACAGTGAGCGTAGAAATCTACGGTCGCCATTTAAATTTACGGTAAACCAGATTTACAGCGCACCGTTGTTTTCAAGGTGCAATTTTGGCAGCATGGGCTGCCTGGTGTTTGACCGTAAATTTCACGGTCCATTTTTATACGACCGTAAAACATTGAAAACGATGGTACTGGACGACACCATTAAAGTCATTTGAACAGCGTAAAACATACAGCGTAAAAAAAATTAAAAACGTCTACAATTCTCTGTAAGGCCGAACTAGAGCGCAGCTCTTGAGGAGGAGGAGGAGGAGGGTATGCCGTGTGACATCACGAGAGTGACTTCACTTGTGATCCTCGTGACGTCACTCGTGACCTTACATCGTGGACCTCGTGACGTCATTAGTAGCCCTCGCGACGTCACACGTGACTTCACGCGGTTACGCCGATGGCGACGCCGCTCACCCCGGAAACGGGCGCCTAAGAGATACGCTCTAAAAACTCGGCCGAGTATTTTGGGGCTGTTGTTTTGCACAGTTCAACTGACTAATCGCGCACATCTAAGGTGAACAATAAGTAATGCATAGACAATATTGTCTGCGGCGAGGTCGGCTGGTCTTGCAACATCCGATGCATCATTATTCGTGGCCCGTGCTCTCAAATGAAAGTAAACATATCTTATATTTATTTGCATTTCCATTTATATTCCACATGTCGGCAATTGACTGAAGAAACTTTTTGTTTACGTATGTTCTCTTCTGTTTTTTAAGGCCAGGAAAAAATAATTACACAATAATAAATACCTAAATTGGCCAGTAACTAAAGCTTTTGAAGCACTGGTCTCCTGAATGCGCCTAAGTAGCCTGGCACTCAATCTTGTAGGTTAACGAAACTCCCCATATGAACTTCGTAATTCACACAAATACTTTTTTTACTAATCTCACACCAGGTTAAGGATCAAACAACCATTCGCCGAATTACATGTTTTGACGAGTTGTAAATTGCAAATAAAGAACGAAAGGGAATATCTCCCGGTTCTCAACTATAGCCTTTAGAACAACGCATTATACAATAAAACACTTTACATTTGAAACGGCGGTTGCTATATAGGGAACCGCATTTGGAACTGTAAATATATCACTGCTTTCTTTTTTGTTTGTTCTGCACTAATAAATTGCTCTGAAATTGGCTATGTCTTTATGTTAAGCAGCTTGCCCATCTTAGAGTGGACACACTGCTATTATTATGTAACAACGATATTCACTCGAACCTCTTGTGACAAGTCATCCACATCTTCGGGGTATTGAAAGTGTTAAAGTTCAGAAAATATCTCTCTATTGGATCTAATGTTGCAACAGCAGCCTTTGGAACTGATTTATCTTTTGGTTTTGTAAAAAAGCTATTAGTGGAAATAAAAGCCTTGTTATTTTGAAAAAACTTTTAAGTCCTTTTGTACAAAGACTAGTCGCGGGTGGCGTCGTGAGGTAGGTACAGTAATTTCTTCAAGTATAGCGCATCCCAAGTTATAACGGAGACAATGCTATGAAGAGATGATTACATTTGAATTTTAAACGAAGAGTACTACAAATTAAAAATCTCGTTTGGTAGCGTGTATTCTCACTCTACCAAATATATTTGAGTAAGCAAAGGACAGATCGGCGGCGGATCTATTGGCGCTCACAGGCGGCGCAGGTTCAGGTTCTGCCGCGCCCTGCCTCCGATATCATGTTACCGCCAAGGTTGTTCGCTGATCTGTTTGCAAAGTCGCTCCGGTTGCTTCCTTTACGTCGGGTAGACGGAGACGCTATACGCCGTCTGTTGAAGCAGGCACCGCGAAGCATGTTACAGGGTGGCGCACCTCGATCGCTCCGGCCCATGGGCATTTTTGGGTCAGAATTTTCCCTTCAAAACTCGTCCACCTCTGTGCTGTCAATTTGTCTTTTCCTGACCACCCTGTAGCGTTTTTACGCTTTTTTAATAATAATGAAATTGTGAAGAACGGGTATGTGCACGCCCCATTTATAGCAACCGCGTTAGCGTCAATTTGGCAATATTTCTCGCTTTATAACTTAAAAGCCACGCAAATATTGCATTATGTTTTTGCAGACTCTGTTAGCACATATTATAAACGTTAATATCAGAGAGTTTAAAGAATGTTAAAAATGGCCTTTTTTTAAAATGATTTTCAAAATAATGTTTTCTTAGTTAAATTCCCCTGTGTGAGTATTTGTTGTAAATTTCTCCCGCTAACCAGGACAACAATATTTCACGCAAAGATGAACTATATACAGGGCAACAGACTGGCAAAGTTTGAAGACCTTAGCTTTTATAGATATGGAGAAAAATATTATTTAATCCAGAGCGTTATTGCGAAATGTGCCGTTTTTGCGATTTTTGTTTTCTCAAAATAACTAAACTAATACTCGGAGAATAATACCTTTTGTCAATCCTTCCTATTCCTAAATTGTCAGTGAATATTTCTAGACCCGTAGCCAGAACAGTTTATTTGGGGAAGCCGCCCGAAATGTCAGCATCGCGCGATAAGCAAAAACGCGCACGTAACTGAGAGGGTGCTAACAATTTTTTTTTTCGCAAAGACAAACTTTTTTTTTTTCGCAAACAAGGATTGGTTTTATTCTTCTGGGCATAAAGCCAACAAAATATATTTATGTTCATCAAAATTAAAAATGGTCACCGGACACGGTTGTTCCATTTTATCTGAACTAGACGCAATCGTAGCATGAAATATTGTAGAAAGAGGCAGTTTGAGAGATTATAGTTGCTTTTATATATATATATATATATCAGCCTATCGCAGGTGTCCGCGCAGTACCCAGTATCCAAGCTTTTGGAGCGCGGTCATCCGGCCAACACGTACATGCAACGTTGCGTCCATGATATGATGCCGATGGCGGTGCGGTTTTTTGCAATGACTGCCTTGTGCGCCTCCATAGGAGCATCTCAATTTCTTTAAGGCTTATTTTGCGTTAGACGGTTATTAGCAATAAAATACGTGTTTATATTCATTGTACTTTCATTCAGAAGATTCATAAGAGACCATCGAGATATTATAGTAACTCCATGTACGAGATCAGATTCAGTTTCGTTTTGGGTGCCCTGGAGTTGCCCTGGCGCAGTGCGTCTGATGTCATATATCAGCCCGCCCTAGCATCTCGCACCTACTCGTACCGAACGTTTCGTCGTAAAGGCTCTTCTATAAGGACTTTTAGCAAACCGTTACCGTGTTCCGGGTACCGCACTTGCGGAGCCTTTGAAGCAAGTGCTCGCCCGGGTGATACCGTGACCGAGGGCGCGCGCTTAAAAGCACGCTTCAAAGGCTCCGGTAGTGTGGTTTGCGGAACACGGTAACGGTTTGCTAAAAGTCCCCAATGTCGAGCGCAGCGTTGTCCGTCACGAGTGACTTTCAGTGGCCTTAGAGCACGGGATTTAGGATCTGGGATCATTGACCATTTATGTGTGCTGCGATAGCGCCCGCCCTGCGTCAGACTGTATATATGAACCTTTAAAGTCGCTCTCTACGCAAATTCCTGAAACAGCACCCTTGAAGAAATTGACTAGTCGCTACAGATACTGACACTTTGCAAAGTGAGTAAATGGTGAACTGATGGCTGTATACGGATGAACACAGTGTATATGAGGAGGCTCACCGCCAGGCCCGTGGACGGTATACCGCGTGGCCAGTTCTCCTCGTGTTCGTGTAAAAAAACAACCGATTCACGAGAAAAAACAAATCATCTAGAGTGGGGAACCAAGGTCAAGATGCCTGGATCCAGATATGAAAAATAAACCTAGCTGAGAAACCCTCCCCTGCTACGCATAGGATCACCACCCATGCATCAATTCACAGCACCCGTGACTGGGTCTTTGAACGTCAAGTCTAGTGAACAAGCCCAACGTTTTGTGTGATATACCAACAATTTTTTGATTAGTTTATTTGTGCACCCTCGAATACACAACGGTGTCTTGCAGTGCACCCTTGTCAGCATCCACCTGTACTACAGGGCTACTGCAATGAAAGACGGCAGTCCAAGTTCACATTATACAAAAACAGTTCAACCAGACTGTGCCTGATTTTGAACTGCCAACTTGTCCCGCTTAAAATTACATTAATTCCCGAATTCACTTACCTCTTCAGATTGGCCGTTATCAGAAATATTTTTTTTTATCATAGGAGACTTTCGTTGCTAGACTTGACAAAGGGCGTCCGCTCTAAAATTAGTGCACACGTTATATTTTGATCGTTTAGGTCTACTGATATCAAACACTTGGTGTGAATCGTTGCAGTAGAGGGAGTTAAAATCTTGTGAATCGTCCCGCTAAGAACATCATTATATACACACACTATAATTCACAGTATATGTGCGTTGGCATACCACGTGGGAACAATGAATTGAAGGCACTTTAAAAAAGCCTGACATATTTTTTTAGAAAATGTAAGAAAACACTGGCCTCAATCAAGAGTTAGAAATAAAGACGCCTATTTTCCTATTGACAGAGAGGGAGTTAAGCATCCCTGTGCCTTTGAGGAAAAAAAAACTTTCTTGTTGGCTATTTGGCTGTTTGAGCTTAACAAAGACGCGGAAGGAGGGAAATCCTTCTGACCTCGTTTTCATACTTTGTTTTGTTCAAATGCCCCTAAACGAAAAAAGCTTAACTCCGTCTCTTCCCATAAAAAAATGAGCGTCTTTATTTCTAACTTTATTGAAGGCAAGTGTTTCTTTTATTATTTTCAAAAGACATGTCCACGACCTAATAGCACCTTCATGATGAATTACAGCTACACAGCACGCCATATTTTTACGATTCTTTAAAAGTGCTTTTGATCCATTGGACAAACACACACACACACACACACACACGCACGCACGCACGCACGCACGCACGCGCGCACGCACACGCACGCGCACACACACACACACACACACGCACACACACACACACACACACACACACACACACACACACACACACACACACACACACACACACAAAGCGTCTTGATAGTATTTATTACCAAGCCATGTGCCCCGTGTTTTCGGTAGAATGTTTATATTTTTTTGTTTTTAGGTTTATATTTTTCGGATCGATCTAAGTTGTCGATTCAAAAAGCACCGGAGAAACCGGCATTGCACGTGGAGAGCTCACATTTTGATCGTACTATTTTTGAAGTATCTTTCCGCAAATTTTTAGCTATAGTCGGTCAAACAAAAAGACAAATTAGTCGTTAGTTGCTTATACAGCAGGAGTTTAGGCTGCCAGAACATGGTGACATTGTTACCCTGCTAGCCTGGGGTCTTTGACGTGCACCACGAAGTAGTGATACACGACCGCACGCCGGAACGACGCTCATCCAGATCGAAGCGGGCAGGGGTGGGGATTGAACCTATAGGATCCCTGGGTTCTGCAGAGCGAGCTTTCGCTCCGCGTGCTCCCCACTCGGTCACCGATCCCCCTTTTTTTCTTTTCTTTATTGGTTCGGTCACTGATCCCCTGCTAGTTGGTCACTGGTGTCAGCTAGTTTTGCAAACTAGAAAGTATTGGAATTCGAAGAAGACAACAAATTTGAAAGTTGGCACGATGTCGCCACCAGTGCGTTGACTCGATTCAAGGAAAGTAGCTAAAAGGCAATCGTAATCATCCTCAGAAACTGAACCGACTGGTGATTATTTCGCCTGCCCGGTGATAATTGCAGTGGTTTTAGGGGGAAAGAAATTACTGTAGCAAACAAAAAAGGTCGCAAAACGTTTAAGGGTAGGTAGCGTAAGCTACCGCCTGATAAAAAAGTTCAGCCTGTATTGGTTTACCTATACATTCATTCATAAAGAAGTCGTGCTATAATTTTGTAAATTAGGTTATTTGAAAAAAAAGTAATTAAACAGGATGCGCTTTTCAAGACCTATTTCCCGTGTCAGCCTAAAGTACTGTTGGTCTAAAAGTTTCAAAAGCAGAACAATGGAGTTTGTCACAAGGCAAAAATAACACACCGTGAGTTACTATACCTGTCACGGACCTAGAATCGATTGAGCGAACGTAATTTATTTTCCTTCGACACTCACATGGTTCCGGGCGAATCTTTCGTGACTTGGGATGTTCTGATACCGCTGAAGCTGATAAGATTTCCTAACTGTGGCAGCTGTACTGCGGGATACCCGTGATATTACATTCTGGCTGTGAACTGTGCTGTGCTTCGTCGTCGTTATTACAAGAGAACTTCTGTTCGGATCACAGAAGCACGAGTCACCGACGCCAACCAAGTTACAACGATCGCAGTGATATAGCGCTGATACCACGTAACGCTTCTTCAGGATTTTTCCGACGACAGGTAACCACGTCGTAGTGATCGCGGGTGACGCGGTGACCCTTTTGACCCGTCGCCAGCTATTGATCGGCGAGCAGCTTCCGCTCTGCTATGTGTATTTTGGGGGTTACACGCTGTAGTGGCTCGTAATAAATTGCTACGTTCTTTTACTTAAACCAAAATAGGCATATCCGTGTCGTTGTTTTCCGCCGCGGTAAAAAAGAAAAAGCCACACAAGCATTTCCGGCTATGGTGAAGAAAAATAATCGAAACAAGCATATTCACTAAAACATCGTTCGCTAAAATGTCATTAGCTTAAATGACCATTATTTGCTAAAACGTCATTCGCTAAAATGTTGATTCGCTCAAATGACCTCTTTTCACTAAAGTGTCATTCGCTAAAATGTCACGCGCTCATGTGATATGGACGCTAAACAACAACCTTCCCCAGGGGGTTAGGTGATTGACCTGGGCGTTTTGATATGATGGATTGGCTGGAGTGGCCGTGGAGCCTGTAATGTTGATGTCGGGTGCGTTGGTTTTCTGAAGTAGTAATGCGTCCGGTTTGTCGTCGGGCTTTAAGAGTCGTGCCCTGAGCTTCGCCGCTCGCTTGCGCGAAGCTCCAGGTAGTTCCGGCTTGTAGCCAATACGGTGGCAGTTGGTACATGCAACTGCTTTCGGTTAATACGGGAAGACCCGCATGTAGCGCTTTTTAATAAGACGAGGCGCGGCAACTTTTCGTCCTCAAACGTGACTACTGCTAGCTCTACTGCATTTACCCAGGCGTCGGGCAGCAACCACGCGTATTTTCTCCGACTCTAACTCAAGGTTAAGGACGTCGTCCTGGGGGTCCTTCTGCTTTGTGTATGTGTCGAGTACACCTTTGCAATAGGTGGTGCCGTCCGTGCAAAAAATTGCACGTGGATCATTTTGTGCTCCATATTAACTTCCGTTATTTTTTCAAAGAAATCTACCACCTCTTTTGAGTCGGTCTTGATCGAGATCGTGTTGACGTTCTCGATTAGGTGCATGGTGAACGATGCATGCGTTCGTGTGGGTGCCCGCGGTGCGCATCTTGAGCTGGGGTAAAAGCTGCTTGACCGGTATACTTGATTTCGTCAGGCGGATCTTGTACTGGCGACGGCGTTGCCTAGATTTACCGTATACGGCGGCGACGGCAGCTGTCTATGTTGAGTCTCACCTGACCTTCTTCCTTTTCTTTTTGTACAGGGTGTCACAAAAGAAAATTTACAGGGTTTTTATTTTCGCAAAAATAAACTAGGCATCGCCGAACGCTCATTCTCCGCCCAAAGGTAGCACTGGAGGTCACAACCAAATGCCAAGTTTCAGCCCGATCCGACGACTTAATCAAAAGTTATAAGTGATTTTCTGAAAATTTCAATGGGAAAATGGAGCCCATTTTTGTCCGTTTTCGGTTTCTGGTGCCATGGAGCCCCATGTATTCGAAAACTCCGTCGGCCGCCATTTTCCCATTGAAATTTTGAGGAAATCACTTATAACTTTTGACTAAGTTATCGGATCGGGCTGAAACTTTGGCATCTGGTTGTGACCTCTAGGGCTACCTTTGGGCGGAGAATGAGCGTTCGGCGATGCCTATACTTGGCGACAACTTTTCTTGGCAATGCTGCCCAAGCTACAGAGCCGAAGCACGCTGTCTGCTTACGCAGCTGAACACAGTGCCCGGGTCTAAATTGTGTTTTGGCTGTAACGTAAATTATAATCTTAGTATTCGTCATTTGAATAACAATTGTCACATCACTATGCATCTTGAACAATAAAAATATAAAAACGAAATTAGTTTTCTAGTTACTGTGTTGTAGATTATGCGATCTGGTAGTAGGTACCAAGAGGAAAAGGAGGTAGAGGAGCGCAGAACCACGAGATCATGAACGGCACGAGGGGGAACGATAAACCGACACCATCGAAACGGACGTGCCCGGGATCTCTTCCTTTACAGATGGCATCTGCTCTGAGCTCGGGGATGTCGTCCCTCAAAAACTCGGCCCTTTCTTCGCCGAAGAGGATGTACGTGAAATTTTTTAAAAAAATCGGTAGTTGTCGAAGCAGGCAAAGCAGATAGTGTGCAACGTCTATGCAAGCATAAGGCATAAGCCAGGCCCCCAGAGCAAGGTAATTCAAATGGAACACAACAACAACAGAAGAACAAAAGACGAAGGAGCATCAGGACACGAGAGGGGGAGACCACATCACCTGGACACGAAGCCCAAGCCCTGGAATCCCCGCGCCACTAGGGACGGGACAGCACGGCGCAGTCTCAGCCGAACGCCGGCGCAACACCCGTACCCAATCAGAGTCCGTCGCCCCCTCAGGCGACGCAGAGACTCCAGCGCGAGGACCCCGAATTTAGGTGTCGTAGGAGGGGGACACGTCACTGCTGGTGGAGGCGTCAGAATTCACGGCAGAAGGCGGCTGAGTAAGTCCGGCTTGTGCCGTGACTGACTCAGCCGCCTTCTGCCGTGATGCTTTGATTTACATGAATATCATTTTTAAAAAGAAAATATTAACATAACATGCTTTTCATAATTGTTCCTTAGTGCTGAGAGTCGCGAAGTTCGTATGTCCACTGGAAACGGTTTCTATAGACACTAACGAGCTGTATGAAGTGCTTGCCTTGAATGCCGGCAACGAAACCAAAACTGAAAACGAAACCAAAACTGGCGTAATGAAAGCCCGGATGCTTGGCGGAGTGATACATGCGAGCGGAGCTCCTGCACATGTATCACCCGCTCCCTAGCATTCCCTTCATTGCCAAGAAAAGTTGTCGCCGAGTATAGTTTATTTTTGCGGAAATAAAAACTCTGTAAATTTTCTTTTGTGACACCCTGTACTTACGTGGCGGGTGTTCCGACGTTCTCTGGTAACTGCTCCTCTTTGACCTCAGCTTGTCTCGCGCCTGCAATGTTCACGAGTTCCGAAGTAGTTTGCGTCGCGCCGTAGTGCCGACTCGTCGTTGCTCCGTCGGACGTAGCGTCTGGAAGTGCGGGTGTAGCGGCTGGCACCATCGGTAGCGCCGGTACCGTCTTGCTTGCGATCTTCACTATGGAACTTGCCGGGGCCTTCTTGGCCGCCGGTTTCTTCTACTTTGCTTTGGTTGCGGTAAATATATTGTGGGATTCTCCGAACACTGAATTGAAATACAAGGGGAGCCTCGAGGAAAAAGGTTTTTTTGGTGTTTTTTTTTGTATCGAGGGCGCTGTGCCGGCCTGGCCTGCTTATATCATCTCATCATCATCATCCAGACGTGGCACCGCGGGCCTCCATGGTACGGGCTGTCACCTTTACTCGGTGTCACGGCTCTCCTGAGCCAATAAAGATGATTCTGATTCTTTATCTGTCCCGTCGGCGACGGGTCCGGCGTTGCCTTTTCCGGTAGCAACAGTTCTCGTGTCCATAGCTTTTATTTGGTCTTGGCCGGGTTGGCTAGAAGTCTTAGCCGCTTTTTCTGGATTCACCGGAGGATTACCCGTTGAGAGCACAAATAAATTGTCCTAATATTGCCGCCCGCAGAGCCGAGAAAGCAACACTCGGTCACGGTCTTCTAGAAGATTCCCATTCATTCTCGCACTAATTGTAACTTTCCCTTTGCTTTGTTGTTCTCGAAAGTGCCAGTTCATCCTCGCCCCGAGCGCGCGACGCTCGAACTTTCTTTGCCGAACTTTTGAGATTACGACGCACTCTAGATAAGCAGCTGCCCGCGACCTTGTCGAGTCAGTGACGCTCGCGCTCTGTTTCGCCGACGAATCGCCGCCTGCTTTTCTGCTGCCTCGACGCTCTTTCGTTCTTTACTTATTTTTGGTTGGCACAAGTTCGCCCATTAACCCTTTATTTTCAGTTCAGTCTTCACCTTTTCGTCGCCTTAATTCGTGACATTTCTGATGGAGGTGCGGGGTATGAAACCCGTGCAGCGTACCCCTACAAGAACTCGTTCAGCAAGTCCCATTCCCCGACGACCTTCTGTTAAAGACTCGGAGCATCGTGCCAGCCGCCGTATTCAAGGGTTGCCCCCGGAACTTGGTCTACTGCCGAAGAAGACCAACCAGTCAACGAAGCCGACAATGAACCCCCAGTCGTCGCAGACCCCGACCGCCGCCCCCGTCGTTTACCTGCCCGTCGCCCCTCGTACGCCGACGTCCTTCCACGGCGAGATCTACGAAGACGTCGAAGACTGGTTGCAGCAATACGAACGGGTGGCGCTGCACAACCAATGGACTGCCGAACAGCGTCTGCAAAACGTTTATTTTTCCCTCGAGGGAACGGCGCGACACTGGTTCGAGAATCGTGAAACCTCGATTACGTCATGGGACCAGCTGAAAGGAGAGCTCCGAGGGACGTTCGCCAGTCAGCACCGAAGGGAGAGAGCCGAAGACCTCCTGCGGACGAGGGCGCAAGGCCCCAACGAAAGCGTCACCAGCTTCGTTCAAGACGTTCTGCGTCTGAGCGCGCGTGCCGACCCACAAGCAACCGATGACAAGAAGCTGCGTGTCCTCATGCGCGGGGTGAGGGACGACATCTTTGGGGGCCTCGTCCGCAACCCGCCGACCACCGTCGAAGCGTTTGTCACGGAGGCAACGAACATGGAGCGCGCCCTCCAAGCACGCGCCTCTATACTACCAAAGACATCCCGGCGTCGTTTCCTCCACGCTGCTTAACGACGACATCGGCGCCCGTACCCGGGACATCCGTGAGGTTATCCGCGACGTCGTCCGGGAGGAGCTCCAGAAGTTGCTACCTGCGGCCAGTCCTCCGGCATCTCTCTCCATCGCTGAGGCTGTCCGTGAAGAAATTCACCGGACACTCCGGCCAGAGGTTCCCGGCACCTTGGTGGCGCAAGAGGAGCCGACGCTGAGCTACGCCGCTGTAGCCCGCCGTCCACCGCCTGTTGCCCGTCAATACCAGGCGTCAGCTCGACGGGAATATCCAACGCCGCAAAACCCTCGCCGCCAGGAACAAGTCCAGCACATCCGCCCGGAGAGACCCTCGCCGAGAAAAACCGACGTGTGGCGAACAGCCGACCGACGCCCGCTGTGTTACCACTGCGGGGAAGCTGGCCACGTGTATCGGCGATGTCCGTACCGGCAGCTGGGGCTACGCGGCTTCCACCCCGACGACCCGCGCCCACGCTACGGTGAGCGACCCCGGGACATCGCCGAATATCTCCGCCGGTCGCCATCCCCGGGACCGTCTCCCCGTCGCGGTTTCCGATCGCCGTCACCACAACGCCCTGCATCGCCTCATCGTAGGTCCCGCCGAGAAAGCCTGTCCCCCCTGCCTCGCCGGGAAAACTGAGTGCGGCAATACCGGGAGGTGGTATTGCCGATGACGAACGACGCCAATATCCTCCACAAACGTCGGAGGGCTCCCACACTAGCGACGAGACGGATAGGAACGACGGTTCTGCGACGGTGTCGAATAACCTCGACGTTACCATCGACGGCCACGACGCGAAGGCACTCGTCGACACCGGAGCAGACTATTCCGTTTTAAGTGGGAAGCTCTCTCGCCGCCTTCGGAAAGTGATGACGCCGTGGGACGGCCCGAAAATACGAACCGCCGGCGGACATCTCGATCACACCAGTGGGAAGGTGTACTGCGCGCGTGGACATCCACGGAGAGACCTGCCCTGTGAAATTCGTCGTCCTCAAGGACTGTTCGAGAGACGTCATCCTTGGCATGGACTTCCTCTGTGAGTACGGTGCCGTGATCGACCTTGGAGCAAACAGGTTGACGCTGCGAAAGCCCGTTCTACCTCAGGAGGGATCCAAAACGACGCCCGCCGCGGAGGGATACAAAACGACGCCAGCCGCCGTCCGAGTCATTGCGGACCACGTGAACCTGCCGCCACGGTCGAGTGTTCTTGTGCCCGTCGTGACCGACGCAGTTGCCCGCGGGAAAGTCCTTCTAGAAGGCAATCTCCAACTGCTTCTCGGAAGAGGAATAGGCGTCGCAAGGGGCATAGCGGAGCTGCAGGATGGACGTTCTGTGGTCCTCGTGACGAACTTTCGACCGGAGGCGCAGCACCTCACGAAAGGTGCCGCTGTAGGACACGTAGAGGAACTCCCGGCCGACGCCGAAATCGCCGCGATCTCCGACGAACCCTCGCCGTGTCAGCCGCACAGTACACCGCCGCCGCAGCTCGACGTTAACCCCAAGCTCAGCGCCACGGAACGACGACAGCTCGGAGACCTCCTCGCCGAGTTCGGTGACTGCTTTGCGACGACGTCGAGGGTGCGCCAGACAACAGTTGCTAAACACCGCATCATCACCAACGAGGACGCGCTCCCTGTGCATCGGCCGCCGTACCGGGTCTCCCAAAGGAACGAGAGGCCATTCAGGAACAGGTGCAAGAGATGCTGAACGACGACATTATTCAGCCTTCGAGCAGCCCGTGGGCCGCTCCAGTTGTACTGGTGAAGAAGAAGGACGGAACGCTTCGATTCTGCGTTGACTACCGGCGGCTCAACGCGGTGACGAAGAAAGACGTGTATCCGCTCCCCCGCATCGACGACACGCTGGACCGGCTGCGCCACTCCCGATACTTTTCGTCGATGGACCTTAAGAGTGGCTACTGGCAGATCGAAGTCGACGAACGGGACCGAGAAAAGACTGCCTTCGTCACGCCCGACGGGCTGTATGAGTTCAAGGCGATGCCCTTCGGACTGTGCACGGCGCCGGCAACGTTCCAACGTGTCATGGACACCGTCCTGGCAGGCCTCAAGTGGCAGAGCTGTCTCGTTTACCTCGACGACGTCGTGGTATTCTCGGCCAACTTCGACGAGCATTTGCGACGCCTTCGAGCCGTTCTTGAGGCTATCAGGACCGCAGGACTCACCCTGAAGCCGACGAAGTGCCGGTTTGCCTACGGCGAACTGAAGTTCCTGGGCCACGTTGTGAGCAACGAAGGTGTAAGTCCTGACCCTGAGAAAACTCGCGCCGTAGCTGCCTTTCCGCCGCCCACCGACAAAAAGGCCGTCCGAAGATTCCTTGGACTTTGCGCATACTACCGGCGATTCGTTCAGGATTTCGCCAAGCTTTCTGCGCCGCTCACGCACCTTACCAAAGACGCCGTGAACTTCGAATGGGGTGGAGAACAACAACAGGCATTTCGACGAACTGAAGCGGCGGCTCCAGTCACCACCGATTCTCGGCCACTTCGACCAATCAGCCGAAACGGAAGTTCACACGGACGCCAGTAATACAGGACTCGGAGCGGTACTGGTCCAACGACAAGACGGTGCGGAGCGCGTGATCGCATACGCTAGCCGGACGCTGTCAAACGCGGAACGCAATTACTCGACGACCGAGAAGGAATGTCTGGCCGTCGTCTGGGCCATCACAAAATTCCGCCCGTACTTGTACGGGAGTCCTTTTCGGGTGGTCACCGACCACCACTCGCTGTGTTGGTTGGCGGGCCTGAAGGACCCATCGGGACGCCTCGCTCGGTGGAGCCTACGACTGCAAGAGTACGACGTGACCGTGGTCTACAGGTCAGGCCAAAAACACAGCGACGCCGACTGCCTGTCCAGGGCCCCCGTCGAGTCGGCTACCGGCTGTGCCAAAGACGACGACGACGACGATCACTTTCTTGGGGCAGTAAGCGTTCACGGTATGGCAGCGCTCCAGCGGGACGATCCTGAGCTGCGCGCACTGATCGACCACTTGGAGGGACGAGGGGGTACGATTCCCCGAGTCTTCTCACGTGACCTGCCAAGATTCGCCGTCCGGAGAGGTATCCTCTACAAAGAGAACTTCGGGGCAGCAACTCGACGTGGCTCCTGGTGATTCCTGCTAGTCTTCGAGAAGAGATCTTCCAAGCCTGCCACGACGACCCAACATCTGGTCACCTTGGCTACAGTAGGACGCTTGCACGGATCCGAGAGAAATACTACTGGCCCAAGCTCCCGAAGACTGTCCACCTCTACGTCCGTTCGTGCCACGAATGCCAACGACGCAAGAAGCCACCGACGAAGCCGGCAGGTCTCCTGCAACCGATATCGCCCCCGACTGCACCATTCCAGCAGATTGGAATGGATCTTCTCGGACCATTTCCGCCGTCGACGCAGGGAAACCGTTGGATAATCGTGGCAACTGATTATCTCACCAGGTACGCCGAGACAAAAGCACTCCCGTCGGGGACCGCCGTGGAAGTAGCCAAGTTCTTCGTGGAGTCTATCGTCCTCCGACACGGCGCTCCCCAAGTCCTGATTACGGACCGAGGATCCTCGTTCATGGCGCAACTGACACAAGAGATACTCCGCCTGAGCCACACCGACCACCGCCGGACCACGGCATACCACCCGCAGACCAACGGGCTGACGGAGCGACTAAACAAGACCATCGCCGACATGATTTCGATATACGTGGACGTGGAACACAAGACGTGGGATGAAGTGTTGCCCTACGTCACGTTCGCGTACAATACGGCGATTCAAGAAACTACCGGCATTACACCTTTTCAGCTGGTGCACGGCAGAAAGGTGACGACGATGCTCGACGCCATGCTGCCCCACGACCCGACGGACGACAGCACCGACGACGCCCAGCTGGTCACCCAACGAGCAGAAGAAGTACGCCAGCTAGCCCGTCTTCGAATAAAGGACCAGCAACGTGTGGACGCTGGCCGGTACAACCTTCGTCGCCGCGACGTGGAGTTCCAGCCCGGAGACAGGGTGGGTGTGGACGCCCATTCGCCGCCGCGGACTCAGCGAAAAACTGTTAAAACGCTACTTCGGACCCTACAAGGTCATCCGCCGCCTTGGGGACTTGAACTACGAGGTGCTCCCCGACGGAACCCGACCATCAGGACGCCGCCAGCCACGACCCGAAGTCGTCCACGTCGTTCGACTCAAGCCGTTCTACGCACGATAGGATTGCGACACTGCATGTTTATTTCGTTTCACCGTAAATTTTTTAGCCATTTCTGTTTTCCTTTCACGTTGCATCGGGACGATGCACTTTTAAAAGGGGGATAATGCCGCCCGCAGAGCCGAGAAAGCAACACTCGGTCACGGTCTTCTAGAAGATTCCCATTCATTCTCGCACTAATTGTAACTTTCCCTTTGCTTTGTTGTTCTCGAAAGTGCCAGTTCATCCTCGCCCCGAGCGCGCGACGCTCGAACTTTCTTTGCCGAACTTTCGAGATAACGACGCACTCTAGATAAGCAGCTGCCCGCGACCTTGTCGAGTCAGTGACGCTCGCGCTCCTGTTTCGCCGACGAATCGCCGCCTGGTTTTCTGCTGCCTCGACGCTCTTTCGTTCTTTACTTATTTTTGGTTGGCACAAGTTCGCCCATTAAACCTTTATTTTCAGTTCAGTCTTCGCCTTCTCGTCGCCTTAATTCGTGACAATATCACGAAAACTGAGTTAAATGCAGGTGTGCCTCGTGCACAATCGGAAGATGGAAAAATATGGCGGTTCCTGATGGCAGTATGATGATAGCTGGCAAGAAGTTTGCATATGACCTATACTTGTCCTGAACAGTTTGGGGACGGCTCCAAGTTGACGAGCTGGGCTCGCCCAAATGGTTAAGGGGTTCAATAATGTCTGAATACGAATAAGACATCCGGCCTCTATCCATTTCAGTTCAATAAAATGTGTTTTGAAAGAATGAATCGGGACGTTACTTGGAAGTTGAGGATTCGAAGGCTTTTTACAGACTTTGGGTTTAATTATTCTAGGCGGTGTTCAGTAAGGGCGCTTAAACGGTTCTCACTTTGACTACAGTCTACTAGAATACTTGGGTAGTGTTGGGACCGGAGGGGCTCGCCTGAAGCGCGTGGTATTGATCGCGACAGGTGTCGACACCGGCGCGTCATCCGGACGGTGTGCGCATGCGCGGCTGTACGCGCGAAAATATGAATCTTTGGTGCCGCTTTGGTGGAGTGCACATAGAATTTATGATACAGCTACGACCTGCCAGCGGTCGTTCCGCGGCATCAATTGCGCTGCGGCACGATCGTTAGCAACATGATGCTTCAATGTATTGGACGGTACAAGCTACATTACCCTTCCTCTACATAAAAACAATTGCGACTTTAAAGAAGCGGATTGCAAGTTGTTTCAGCGTAGAATTAGCTGCGACTTTCGGTTTGTCGGATGGTGAGCATTTTAAAGGAAATGCCCATTTCCTTGGTCGCAAAAGCCGAACATTAGATATTTGAAAGAAATATCTGATACTCGGAAGCAGTTTTTTTTTTTCCTATCTTATTTTATAATGGAACGAAACGGCACATACTAAAGTCCGAGATTGTTTTAGTATGTTTTTAATACCCCAGGTTAACTCTCTTTCTTCTTTTTTGCCCGTCTTCTTTTGTCTTGACATTAATCAGCTCGCTTCACTTGTCACTCATTCTTGTGTTCATTTACGCGACGAACCACCCAAGCGACTGTCGCAAAGGGGTGAGAATCTTTTATTTCTTCACGGCTACCACGATCATCCGAGGACCACCCGACGTTCACTTGTAAGAAATGGCTTATAAGACGTGACAATTTTTATCACGCGTCTTAACATTGAACTTAAGTAAAAAAAAACTGAGACAACGTGGGCTGAACAAGTAATGCTTTATAATATTCAAAGAAGAAAACAAGCAACTATTTCACATCATTTAGACAAGGAAACAACAGCACACGTAATTAAGGCAATTGGTAAAAGTTGCAATAGTTTACAGCACGGCATTGAAATACATGGTTACAATGTGCGGCGCATACATGGTTACAATGTGCAGCGCATACATGGCCCTGAAGGTATACTTTGGCATACCACATCAGGTAAGTTGTCGAAACACATGAACACCGCCCTTTCGATGCTGATCTTGTTAGACTTCGGCTCAAGAGCAGTCTCCAAATGAGCAACACCGTCGAAGTTGCTGAACTTGTGAACAGCCCAGTAGAGAGTTGGCATAGTCAGGGAGCCTAGTGCGTCGCGATCGATGCCTTGTGGGATCACGGCAGGAGCTTCGCTGTTCACCACTGGTGACAACGGGTCAGTTTCCCGAGCGAGCCCCGAACGCTTTGCAACGATGGGCTCTGGTGGACTTTCCTTCCGCTTCCTTTCCTCTCGTCCTGCAGGAAGGTCATCACTCAGGTCCTGGGCCCTGGGTACACTTGGCAGCAGAGTCGGTACCGCGTCTGGCGTAAGCGCTGGGTGTCCACGAGGGATTCTCACTTCCTTTCCGCCGATGATGTGGACGTAGTCTCGAAGGATGAAGCGGGGCTTGAAGTGCAGCTCGCAGACAACGCTTGTTTCTTCAAGACGCTTGTCCGATCGCTGCAGATTCTTCTCCCCAAAATCTCTTTTGGCTCTGTCCTTTGGAACGCCGAAAAGGGACGCCGTTTTCACTCCTTTCACTCGGATGAGGCCCGTTTTGCAACCAGGTGCAGAAGCAAGGGTTCTGTCGCTGTTTCGCCGGCGGCATTTCGGCACTACCCTTACGCGTTCACCATCCGCAAAATCACAACACAAGATTCAAAGCATATTACGATCGAACACACGGAACTATAAAGTCGTGGTCCCGACACGCGCACCGCTCGAAGTGAAAAACACACGGAACTATACTCTGTTTCACCTTGTGTCGAACCGCAGGAAAGGCTACAAGCCCGAGATCCTTGCTCTAGGGCACATCTCGACGGCACAAGCTCTAGTGCACCTAGGGCAGCTGCCAACGCAATGAGCTCGCGCTTCTAGCCTTCGCTGCGGTACAACATAAGCTGAAACGGAGTGTATAAAATCGTGGTACCAACACGTGCACCGCTCAGAGTGAAAAAAAAAAGAACAAAAGGAGCGGGCTGCGCGATTTTTTTGGATAACTCGACTGCAGCGCCGCCACGAACTGTCAATACACGCGTACTCACGAGCTCCCGTTGCCGAGCCGCTCCGGTCCCAACACTACCCAAGTATTCTAGTACACTGTACTTTGACTGTTGCAAGCTTTCTTTGTGTGCTAACGCAATCATTATCAGCAGCCGAAAACATGCGGGCGTTGCGCGTGCTATACTCCGTTTCACCTTATGTTGTACCGCAGAGAAGGCTAGAAGCGCGAGCTCATAGCGTTGGGAGCTGCTCTTAATGCACGAGAGGTTGTGCCGCCGAGATGTGCCGTAGAGCAAGGAGCTCGCGCTTGTAGCCTTTCCTGCGGTACACCATAAGGTGAAACAGTATAATGCGTTCCACTCCGCCATTCGTCGGAGCGTTCAGGGACTGACACAACCGACCTTCCCGATGCTGCGGACTGAGGACCTGGCTCAACGTATTCACGCCATCGAGGAGCACCTCGAGGTAGTGCACTATCTGTACCAAGGAAAGATCAACGAGCTAGAGCAGGAGGTAGCGCTGCTCACAAAAGAGAGGGACGACCTCTCTGTCTTGGTGGCGAATGGTAACAATGCCAACAAGAAGGCTCAGCAGACTCGTATCTTGGAGCAACGGCGCAAGCGCATCAAGGAGCTGGAGGAGCGCGTTGCGAAGCTGCGAAACAAAGTCCAGGAGCAGGCCACGGTGATCGGGCTGAAGGTGGAAGAACCAGATGTTAAGAAACTCAAGGAAGAAATCCTGGAGATGAAAAAACGCGCGTGCGGCTGATGCGCCAGCTCAAGGAAGAGTCGGAGCAGCACCGCCGGGACCAAAGGGAGCACGACCGCGAGGTGAGCACCCTGCGGCTGCGCGAGCAGCAGCGGGCGGCAAAGGCGGCGCGGCAAGAGCGCCAGAGTGGCCTCATGATGAGTGCGCTGCAACGGCGCATGGAGGACGCACTGGCGGGCAAGTCGCGACTGGAGGCGGCACTGCAGAAGCAGCAGGTCGCCGCCGGCAAGACGGACTCCCCGGGAGAAATGGCCCCTCGCATCCAGGGCGCAGTTGAGCAGGAGCTCGCCCTTCCAGTGCGCAAACGATCGGAGCAGTTGAAGACTGAACCGCAGGCGGGCAACGCCAATACAAGACCACTCCTGGAGCTGCAGTCGAAGCCCCTGGACGCTGAGGCCAACTCCGGGAGGCTTGGACAAGTCGAATGGAGCAAGGTGCGGCCCAACGTTGCAGCGGCCACGAAGCGTCTGGAAGGGCCGCAAAAACGCTTGGACAGCTCCCGGTCCCACAGGGAGCGCCTGGAGCTGCTGCCGGCACAGTGCGGAGAGCGGGCTGTCGCGGCGACTGCGCGGATGCTCGAAGGGCAGCCACCATTTCGAGTGCAGATTCCCGACGGCACGGTACTTCACCCTCCCGGCGATGATGAGCGGCAGGCGTCGGGAGTTCGCCTGTTGACGGAGCATCAGGTTGAGGATACCCTCGCCTTGACACTCCAAGGCGTCCTCGAGGTCAAAGAGAAATAAAGCCTGCTCTTGGCCTTGTGCTTTTCCTGTTTCCTTTTACTTCATGCTTGATTGCACTTGAAAAAAAAATGGGAATGCGACAGGCGTGCTAGTTTGGTGGAAAGGCGAAGGCCCCATGCATCTGGTGTGCCCACCGAACTGACCTATCATAGCCCTAAAAATAAAAATACAAAAACATAAAAATGGGGGGGGGGGGCGATCGCTCATTTTCCGCCCAAATGTCGTCGGCCGTCATTTTCCTGTTGAAAATGTCTTGTAACTTTTTATCAGGGTAATGGCATCTGGTTGGGACCGTTAGCGCTTCATTTGGGCGGAGAATGAACATTCGGCGCGATGCGCAGGTTAAAAAAAATAACGTTATAAAAAAACCTAAGTGTATTTGGCGTTCCCTTTGTAGATCTTGTTCTGGTGTGTATGAAATTGTTTGCATAGATTTAGTAAGTGGTAGGATAGGAAGTTAGGCTAGTTGAGGTCGCCGGGAGGCCGATAGGAAGTTAGGCTAGTTTAGGTCGCCGGGACGCCACTAGCAAGTAAGGCTAGAGTAGGGCTTTGTTATAGTACAGTGAACTAGAATATAGGGGTAGTGGAAAAAGCGTCGGCGCCGACCCATTGGCTGTGTGAAGCCAGAAGTGTAGACTGCCGCGAGTGGCGCTGTTGTCGAAATCCGGAGGACTTGGCTACTGTAACATGGGATATGGCGTCGCGTACGTTCTCAGATGGTTCCTGTGGTGTCTGTGGTCGTTTTCGCGATTTGTTTTCGTGAATGTCAAGGGCTTGGCATTGTGATTACATAGGTTCAAGTCTTGTCGCTAAGCAATGAAAACGAAGAGAAAGAAGACGGATCCACACCGCTACGCGCCAGCATGCAAGACTGGTTCCCTCGGTTTTCACTACATTGCCCAAGTAAGCATTAAACATTAATTCATAGACGTTGAAACC
Organism: Ixodes ricinus; assembly: GCA_037355805.1. NCBI lineage: Eukaryota > Metazoa > Arthropoda > Arachnida > Ixodida > Ixodidae > Ixodes > Ixodes ricinus. The sequence continues at coordinate 6,812 of JAZHYW010014014.1, read as the reverse complement.
AGAGTGTCGAACCGGAACCGAACCGAACCGAAAACCGGAACAGAACCGTTATTTTTAGCCGAACCGGAACTGAACCGAACCGAAACCTTCGCCGCCATCTTGGAACTGAACCGGAACTGAACCGGAAAAAAATATAACGGTAACCGGTTCAAAACGGTTCGCGGTAATTTTTATCATTACAAAGTGAGAGTTCGAGAAGTAAAAATTGGCAGCTGTATTTCTATGCAGTGATCAAATTGTCATTAACTGAATTACACTGTATGAAAAATTGTGGGTTTTCATGGCACTTGCATTGGCACTACGACTAATCATGTGTCACGTGGTCACGTGTCGTCATGGTGTCAAGGTATGCTATCAAATAATGTCACGTCCCGTGGCCTTGTGACGTAGTCGCGTGACTGACCGCGGCAAGTCGACTTAAATTGAGTATGTCATTATAGTACGTTGCAACTCAAGAAGGTAGGGCGAGGGAAAGGAAGGCCGGGGAAAAGCAAGCAGGCGCAACGCTGGAGAAAGGAGGATGATTCCCCCTCTCTTCTCCAGCGTTCCGTCTGCTTCTTCCTCCCCGGCCTTCCTCTCCCTCGTCCTACCTTGTTGAGTTGCAACGTACTATAGATGTATTAGCGCTGTTGACACCGTAACGTCACATGCCATCACGACTTTTCCCCGCGAGTCACGTGACATCGTGTCGTACTCGATTGTAATGAGCCCGAGTCGAGTGCTCGGGTTCTTGACGATCAGTATCGCCAAACATTCGGGTTGGCTCTTGTTCAATCAAAGATGAGAATAGACGAACTCTAACACTGGCGGTATACAATTAGCGTCAGATCACATCGCCACTTGTTCTAATAGCGAGTTGAGGAAGGTAAAGCTACTTCTTTGCTTTATTTTTTTCTGCGTCTGCATATGAGCGGAGAGAAAAACTAATGGGCGTTTTTGCAAGCTTTCAACGTCAGGGATTAGCTCTTAGTGTTATTTACTGAAAGTACAAAATCTCTATCTCTGGGGTGATCTCTGGGGCACTCCAGAGATCACAGGCATCTGAGAAGAAACACTATCGTTAACCATCACTAATTGGGTTCTGTTGGTTAGAAAAGCCGATATCCAGTAAACTATCAAGGGGTCAATTTGAAGGTGACGAAGCTTTGAAATAAACGCGCATGAGGTACTGTATCAAAAGCTTTTGCGAAATCGATAAATGTAATATCATTTTGCGCTCCAGCTTGGGTGTTTATGCGTAAATCATGTACAAATTCGAAAAGCTGCGTGTTACATGAGTAGTTTCTCCTGAAACCATGTTGATTAGGAAAGAAAAAGTTGATTTGATCTAAGTGTGCCATAATGTTCGTAAAAATAACATGTTCCATTAATTTGCAAGACACACTTGTCAGGGAAATTGGACGATAAATAGACGGGTTAGATGCGTCACCAGATTTAAAAATGGGCTTAACAACTGCAGAACGCCAATCGGGTGGAACACTTCTCGAGTCAAGACTTAGTTGATAATAGATTAGAGAAAAGAGGGGATACAAAACCTTTTTATCATCTTAAGAAACTTTCCTGGTATAGAATCCTCACCCGGGGCACTGTTGGTTGGGAGTGTTTCTATTATCTTCATAATGCCATCACTACTAAATTCAATAGGAGACATAGCAATAATTCGTCGTTCAGAAATAGGTGGAAGGGGAAGTCTTCCTCCGTGAATATGCTGGAAAATGCGAGTTGAGCAAATCTGCAGCCTCACTGTCGTTCATGTGGCGAGAATCGTCCCCTATGAACACGGGGTCAGTACGGCCATTACTCGGATTGATAGCCTTCCAAAACTTGCGCGGGTCGGAACGGAGGAGGAGCGATAACTTGGGACCAAAAAATTCCTTCTTAGCTTTCTTTATTTCACTTTTAGTCCGAGTCGAAAACAGGCGATAAGACGGCCAATCGTAATCTTCACCACTCCCTTTAGCTTTAGCAAACAGTCGTTTCTTTTGTTCAGTAAGCGCTTTAAGTTGGTCGTAAACCAAGATGAAAGGGCGTTTGATCTCATTTTGATTATGGGTATGTAGGCTGAAAAAGCCTGTGTATGACAAACGCCCGTGTATGACATGCCTTTCGAAGCAGCATTTGGTTTTCTTCGTCCTTTTGAAACGCCCCTTTAAGCCGAAACGAAGTATAGCAAAAGGGGATGTCCAAACTGTAAAGTTGTGCAGTATATATACCAGTCTCGTGGTGATATGCGGCAGCCTAATAAAATGTTACAGTGCGCAAGACTGATAAAGCACATAGTAGTAAAATGAGGCCCCGAAACAATGAGGCCCCATTTCATGATTTTATGCTCTGTAATTAATTCCTAGGTTTAAGAGCACAGCAGGATTCAACTTTGAATACTGCGACGCAACGTTGTGGCATTAACGGGTATTTTAGGCGACCTACCAAACTGATAACCTTTAGATTCAGGTAAAATATGTGCGACTGAGGTAAAAAAAATAGATGTTAAGTCATATATTTTAATCTAGCTTCCTTTTACTGTTTCATCGAAATTAAAAAAAAAACGCAATCTATTTTTGTACTTGAAAATAAAAGTGGATTCTACGAATGATAACAAACTAAGCACGTTCATTGCTGACAGCAAAACAGATATTGTTAAACTAGCCGAAACATGGCTGAAGCCAGAACACAATGATAACAAAGTACTCGATAACAGTTTCAACTTTGAGGTCTATCGTCGGGATCGATTAGATAAAAGGGGGGGGGGAGGTGTTTGCGACAAGAAAAGACCTGCGTACTAACAGGGTTTATTTATTTATTTATTTATTTATTTATGTATTTCAATATACTGCGACCTTAACAAAGGTCATTGCAGGAGTGGGAATAACAAATACATTGTACTTAAATACACACACAGAGAGCGTCATAGGTAATGCAACACACCCTAAAAAGACACAGCAATTAGTAAAATAGAAGGGTTATCGAAGGGATCACATCAATAAGTAAAATAGGAGGGTTATAAACAGTATACACTCCCTAGTATGCACAAAACAACCTAAAGTGCATCCGAAAATTTATCAAAATCAAGTGAACGAGTCGCACCATCAATGCTGTTCCAGTTTTCAACAGTTCTAGGAAAGAAATATAATTTAAAACAATTAAGGTGACATTGATATGGTACAATGTTTAAGGGATGAGAATTACGAGTATGTGATTGAGTAGTAAAATCAATATAACTATTACGGTCAAGTACACTGTTATTATTAACTATTTTATGTAGGAGCTTAAGACGTTCAACTTTGCGTCTAGAAGCCAAGTACTCTAGTCCTACATCAAGCATGGATGAAGTAGGGGAAAACTTGCGGTCATAGCGGTTACAAATAAATCTGATAGCCTTAGTCTGTGTTCTGTCAAGCAGCCCAATGTCACCCTTAAAATGCGGGTCCCAGACTACACAGCCATATTCCAAAATAGGTCTAATTAAGGTCTTATAAGCGGTTATTTTAACTTCTTTGGTTGAAGATTTCAAAGTTCTTTTAACATATCCCAGTTTTTGTAGGGCACGAGAACAAATGGCAGCTAATGTGACTGTCCCATTTAAGCGATGGGGTAAATAAAATTCATAAGTACTTATATTCATAAACATGTAGATAGTCATCTTGAAATTCTTTGGGCCTCGCTATATTCAAACGTGACGATGTGTCTTTTTGGCGCTTGTTATAGGCCACCCGATTGCGATGGAACGTTTTGTAGTGAACTGTAGAAAGTGTTGTCTGTATTAAAACCCGATTTTCCGAATGCCGATATTTTTCTCTTCTGCGACTTCAATTTTCCCAACGTCAATTGGTCTACTCTAAGTTCATCCTCCCAAGAAGCGCAGATGTTTGTCGATCTAACTCTTGATTTCAACCTCGTTCAGATGATCAGTGAACCAACACGTGTAAACAATATTCTTGACCTTTGCTGGTGTCAGTTCCTGAGATAGTTAAGTCTGTCTCTGTCATCAACGGGTTTAGGGATCAGAAGCTGATTCATATGACTGTATCACTAGCACCTAGTACGAATGTTACTGATTCCAAATTTATATTGGATTACAATAAGGCGGATTTTGATAAGATGAATGCCGGTCTTTCTGGGTTTTTTAATCTGATGTTGTGAACTTTTCTTGTCGTACAGTTGGTGACAACTGGAGTCTTTTTAAAAATAAGCTACTCGAGCTTACTACAACTTTTGTTCCACGTGTTCGCATTCGTACCAACAGCAATAAACCATGGTATAATAAAACTCTGAACACAATGAGTAACAAAAAGAAAATACTGTTTAAGGTGGCAAAATGTTCTAATTCTGAAACTGCTTGGTCTAACTATAACGCCTGGGCCAAACTTTATATTAATAGTTTGCATTTCTTCAAAGACAAGTTTTATAGCTGTGACCTCCCAACAATATTAAAGAACAACTCAAAAAAGTTTTGGGAGTTTATTTCTTCTAACGAGTCTTCCCGCTCAATACAGCTGACAAGCAATGAAGGTAATATTATCGCCGATGCCGGATGCCCCTCGGTTTTTAACAATTTATTTTCATCAACGTTTACGAACGAGGATATTTTAAACGTACCTTTCGTACCAAAACTTAATTTTAGGTATATGTAGCCTATCCTGATAACACCATCAGGGATTGTAGACTTAATATATATATTTAAAATTTCCACCTCTGCTGGAGTCGACGCAATTAATTCAAAGATCTTAAGAAATACGAAGGAAGTTGCAAGTGAAATATGCAGTTTATTATTCCAACAGTCATTATCCACCGGCTGCATCCCGCATGAGTGGAAAATCGGGAGGGTCGTTCAGATCTTCAAGAGCGGAGATCGTCATTTAGCGGAAAACTACCGTCCCATATCACTAACTAGTGTAGTGTGTAAGTTGTTGGAACATATAATATTCTCTCATGTTGCATCACATCTTGAATCTAACAATTTGTTTTTATGAATATCGGTATGGTTTCTGAAAGAGCTTCTCGTGTGATAGGCAACTGCTCGAACTCACTTATGACCTTCATGTTAATATAAACACTAACTCTCAAACCGATGCCGTATTTCTTGATTTCTCTAAAGCATTTTATCGCGTACCTCATTGTCGTTTAATATCGAAACCCTCCTCACTTAATCTTGATTTTCTAAATCTCTCGTGAATTCGAAACGTTCTCTCGCTACGTTCCCAGTTTACTGTCAATAGGGATTTTCAATCTGACAGTTCTAACGTAACTTCGGGAGTCCCTCAAGGCACCGTTTTAGGGCCTCTTCTGTTTCTTATCTATATTAACGACCTTCCTAATTCGCTGTCCTCTAACATACGTTTGTTTGCAGATGACTGTGTACTATACCGAAAAATTAATCATCCAGATGACCACCTAGCTAATCCTTCAGCGAGATCTTGACAACATTCATAATTGGTGTGACAAATGGCTAATGCCCCTAAACACGTCGAAATGTAAATTACTTAATCTTACTCGCAAAAAACAAAACAAAAAGCCTTCTCTCATTCCCCCATTCTCTTGGTAACACGCCTGTTAGCGTTGCTTCTTCTTACAAATATTTGGGAGTTCACCTCACTTCTAACCTTTCATGGATCACCCACGTTTACAACGTAATCGCTAATGCTTCTCGAACCCTCGGATACATTAAGCGTAACCTCAAGGCAGCACATCCTCAACTCCGTAAACTAGCCTACGAAACTTACGTTCGCCCAAAACTTGATTATGCTTCACCAATCTGGAACCCCCATCAAGTCTACTTAATTAAACGTATAGAAGCCGTCCAAAACCGAGCGGCACGTTTTATAACATCGAGTTATTCCTTTAATATAAGTGTTTCTACTCTAAAAAGTCGGTGTTCTCTCCCTCTACTCGAAAACCGCCGTAAAATTGCTCTTCTGTGCCTCATCCATAAGCTCTACTATCACGATACTAATATACCTTTTCTTGAGCCTCCTAACAGATATTCCCATCGAACCACTAACAGCAAAAGTTTCAAGCACCTAACCGATAAAACTCGGCTGTCCCGCGAGGCATCCGCGATTGGAACGACCTCCCCAGCACCATAGTCGACATTAGTGACACCGGCCTGTTCCGTGAGGCAATTTCCACATTGTTTTCATAGTTGGCTACTTTTAGTTCTTAGCGAGTGCTTACATAGACGATATGTAGGTGATGTATTGACCTAATTTTTTCCTGTGTGGATTTTCTCTTCTGTTTTTCCTAGCGTGTATGAATTTATAATTGATGTTTTTTTTCGGTTCGTGCAGTGTTCTGTATTTTCTATTTTATATTCCTTGCCCACCATTATGTAATGCCCATCGGGCCTTTAAGGTTGAATAAATGAAATGAAAAAAATAAATAGCTATATAGATACTCGTTTCACTGTTGAAATAGTGTCTATCGCCAAAGAAACGCGGAAAATATATTCTCAGTTTTGCGGTTCAAACCGGTTCGAACCGGTTCGAACCGGTTCGAACCGTTATTTTTTGCTCCCCGGAACTGAACCGGAGCTGAACCGAAAGCCGTGAACCCGAACCGGAACCGAACCGATAAAAATTTCGGTTCGACACCCTGGTTGAAACACCCATAAAGCATACATAGGCCACACTAATGAACCGCTAAGATCAAAAACAGCTACGCTTGGCACGACTTGCTGGCAGAGTGCTCCGGAATCGAACACCAGGCTACCTGGTAGGTTCTACACGAAGCGCCTCACCTGGAGGCCGGCTATATTTCCACTACTTCTATTCTAGTTCACTGTAGTTATAGAGCGGCTGAACGGGTGGTCCTAGAGA